>CM062282.1:5285430-5295430 GCA_031216635.1 Dissostichus eleginoides | reverse complement strand
CCACTACTTATTTTTCTGATGACTTTTTACTTTGACTTCTTACATTTTGAACACAAATACCTGAACTTTCTACTTCTTACATTTTGAACACAAATACCTGAACTTTCTACTTCTTACATTTTGAACCCAAATACCTGTACTTTCTACTTCTTACATTTTGAACACAAATACCTGAACTTTCTACTTCTTACATTTTGAACACAAATACCTGAACTTTCTACTTCTTACATTTTGAACCCAAATACCTGAACTTTCTACTTCTTACATTTTGAACCCAAATACCTGTACTTTCTACTTCTTCCATTTTCCAAACAGGCTGGTTCCTTTAGTTTGAATGTGTGTTTGGTGGCGTGATCATTATTATTTAGAGTCATTGCGTGCCTATTGATTTGAACACGATCCGTGTATCCATCATTTCCTGGTCTTCTCTAAAGAAGAGGGACCAATGAAAACGTTGTCATGTTGCCGTTGTTCAGCATGGAAACATTCATTAGCTAACAATGACATTATTGTTCTATTAATATAAAGGGAGGTCAGGTACTCTTTAAAACAGCTGCTAGTTATGGGTACTTTTTACTGAAGTACATTTCAAAGCCTCTTTACTTTACTTGAGTAAAGAAGTTTAGTCAGTACTTCTACTTTTACCAGAGTATTTTTAAACACGAGTATCTGTACTTCTACTTGAGGAAAGGATGTGTGTACTTTTGCCATCTCTGCTAATTAGCTATTCAATTAAAAAGGGACAATTTATGATTAACACATGGCAACTCACACCAGAATAAAGGAGATGATTTGCACTACAGGTAAGAGGAACAGTGTGTATATCTTGATTTTGGGGGGATCTCTCCCTTTAAGCAGTAGCTAATGCATGTTTAAGAAACACTGACCGGTTTTCACCATCCATGGGCGGGTGGTGTGCAGATGGTTGACTCCAACACACGCTGCAGCAACATTCTTGGATACCTTTAAGACAATGGAAACAAGGACAGAAATACATTTTATACAAGTGTCCCATTTGGAGGAGCCTGTGACCTAAGAATTTCATCGGCATAACTACACTGTAGCTATGTTCGTATGACTAAATAAAGAACCTTGAACCTTTTCACAAATATTCTGTAATGCAGAATTTCAAACCAGGAAATCAACAATCTCCAAAATATGCGACACCATCTAGTTCCATATCACGATATTGATATAATAACCATGATTCTCCTAGTGCTAATTCAGACTTTTACAAGGATTTTTAACGATTTTGAAAATCAGAACATCATTAAATGTGATCACCAGGTATTTCTTTGTTTTAGAATAAAAACATATGCTTGGCTCTCACAGAGAGGGTTGATACAAGCCATTTTAACTCCTATGTTTTTATTTTATTGTTGATATTTCATTGTAAAATGCCATTAGCAGCTTAAACCTGTGAGCAAATGTCTCTTTCTACAACTTCTTCCAACTTATAAATACATTTTAGGAAGGGCTACAGGTCAAACAGTTTTCAGGGTCACAAGAAAGTCCTCCACAGCAGGTAAAGATATTAACTATAACAGTATAATATCAAGCTTAAAGTCACCCTAATAAAACACACAACTGTGCAAAATGTAGCCTGGCAAGTGCATTTTCAATAAGTTGGAATGAAAGCTAAAAAAAGCTAAAGTGAGACAAACCTGACCTCCAAACTACATTCGTTTTTCCTGCATTTTAGCTTAGTCATATCCATTTAAAATGCATTAACACCTAGTTTAAAGGTTAATTGCATGGTCTAATTACTCTTATTAATATAATGCATTATCTTCCTGACAGCTGCTACTTCGTTACGTTTCACCACTGAGAGTAAATAAGCAGAAAAGTACAATATAAGGCTTAATGTCACCCTAAATAAATACACAACTGTGCAAAATGTAGCCTGTCTAATGCATTTTCAGTGAAAGTTACCATGAAAGCTAAACAAGCTAAAGTGGTACAAACCTGACCTCCAAACTACATGCGTCATTCCTGCAATTTAACTTAATCATATCTATTCAAAATGCATTAAAACGTTGTTGTAAAGATTGCTTTTGTCTAAATACTGTTACTAATACACGGTATTGTGTTTCTGACAGACAGTTAGCGGTGTTTAGCTCAGTGAAGGGCCCAGTGTCCTCCAGACCGCCATGACTTTTTCTTTTATCTGAGTCAATTCGGTATTTTGTAATGAATTAGACACAGAATTTGATATAATAAGAGTAAGAGATGCTTACAAAGCCAGCCTTCTGGGCAGGCTGCGGGCCAGAGCCGCTGCGACGCGAACAGTCAGCATGTTGTCCTGAAGTCTGAGCCCCGGAGAGAGAAGGATGTCGGAGAGGAGCTGCAGACTGGAGAAAGGTCACAGTGACCGGAAGTACTTCAAAAAAAGTCCTGTCATTTCTTTTCTTTTTTTTTAATACATTTTTTTGTAAACATTCAGACATAACGGTTTATTTTTTTCGTTTTTTATTTTGTATTCATCTATTCAATGTCATATATGAACATCATAATTTTAGCTGCATGTGTGCCATTAAAGAGGGGTTCATCCCTCCAATTCTATCTATCTATCTATCTATCTATCTATCTATCTATCTATCTATCTATCTATCTATCTATCTATCTATCTATCTATCTATCTATCTATAGCTATGTGAGATCTTGTACTTGAGTAAAAGTAGAAGTACTCAGATCTTGTACTTGAGTAAAAGTAGAAGTACTCAGATCTTGCAGTTACAGTAAAAGTCCTGCATTCAAAATGTTCCTCAAGTAAAAGTAGAAAAGTATTCTCATCAAAATATAGTGAAAGTAGCGACAGTAAAAGTAGTCATTGTGCAGATTGGTCCATTTCAGAATAATATATATGATATGTTTTATAATGATTGATCATTAAAGTGTTCTCAAAGCTGGTAAAGGTGCAGCTAGTTTGAATGACTTTGTATACTGCAGGGTAGCTGGTGAATTTACTCCAGGTGGAACTAAAGTCTGATTTAACACTTGGTTATATTTCACATCATTCATCCAGATCTGTAAAGTAACTAAAGGTATTAAATACATGTAGTGGAGTTCAAGTACACCATTTACCTCTGAACTGTAGTGGAGTAGAAGTACAAAGTAGAAAAGCATCAAATGGAAATACTCAAGTAAAGTATGTTGCAATGGTGGAGGAGCTTTGGAAGATTTACATTGCCATAATTACACTGTAGCTAGTGTACAGTGTTCTTATTATACATCCATGCAGTCACAGTGTACACAAAATGACAGAAAAGCATCTTGACTCTTGAGAAAATGAATGTCTGCAGTAGCAACACTCGACCCATAGGGGCGCTGTACTCTGAGTCAGGCCCGGAAGTGGCGCATGTATCTTTGTGAAGACGATCGGCTGATGGAGACATTTTAAAATAAACACACAGCTAACGGCTAACTGCTAACAGGGCTCGCGAAGGGGCGAGCGCACTGCGCCAAAACACATTATAATCCTCCCAAGTTCTTACCAGTTATATTATATTCAGCAGTGCATTGTTTAATAAATCGTAAATCAACGAGACAACAAAACACCGAAGATGTTGAAAAGTCTGACACTGGGAACAGAAGATTATAACTAAACCGCGGTGAGTTGTAAGCTAAATGCTAACGGTTTGACTGAGATAACGTTAGCCGTTTTATCCTGCTTTCCTCGCCCCTTGGTGGCTGAGATACAGCTTCCATTTATAGGATCTCCAGCTGCTGTCCTGCACCCTGCACCTTTCCACATGACTCTCCTTCTGGCCAAGTTCATAGAGTTTAAGGTTATGATCGAGGTTAGCCGATCCCTACGCAGCTAAAAGTAGTGTTAGCTTCAGCTAGCTCCAGATACAACCAGTGGTGTAAAGTGACAGGGGATTTACTCAAGCACTGTACTTAAGGTACAATACTGAAGGACTTGTACTATAATCAGTGCATACTATTGTCTTATTTGTATATGCTCACACGTAGCTTTCATTGCTAAATGATAGCTTATTTTCATTGTGTGTTCCTTAAGTTGCAGCATAAAACCTTAGTGATGCATTGTGAAAACTTAATAAAAATATGTTTGATCTGAAAAGCATCCTCATCCTGCTACTGCACAGAGGTTCATTTCTATATAGTGGTGTAAAGTAACTAAGTAGATGTACCTGCTACCCTGCAGTATACAAAGTCATTCAAACTAGCTGCACCTTTAACAGCTTTGAGAACACTTTAATGATCAATCATTATAAAACATATCATATATATTATTCTGAAATGGACCAATCTACACAATGACTACTTTTACTGTCGCTACTTTAACTATATTTTGATGATAATACTTTTCTACTTTTACTTGAGGAACATTTTGAATGCAGGACCTTTACTGAAACAGAGTATTCCTACACTCTGGTACTTCTACTTTTACTCGAGTACAAGATCTGAGTACTTCTACTTTTACTCAAGTACAAGATCTGAGTACTTCTACTTTTACTCAAGTACAAGATCTGAGTACTTCTACTTTTACTCAAGTACAAGATCTGAGTACTTCTACTTTTACTCAAGTACAAGATCTGAGTACTTCTACTTTTACTCAAGTACAAGATCTGAGTACTTCTACTTTTACTCAAGTACAAGATCTGAGTACTTCTCCCACCTCTGGATACATCTTAATAAAGTGTTTAATTCAATCGATAATACATTTCTCCTCATACATGAAAGCATTCTGTGGCTGTTTGACAAGTAAAAGTAAATAAGCCAAAAACAACTTTATATGCAAGTTTGTACTCGCTGAAAAATGGCTTGAATATGCTATCGTTGTATACCACATTTAGGGGGAGATCATCATGTTTCAAAGGAATCATTTCATATTGTAATAATGTTTTTGAGTTTCTAATAAATAGAATAATGCCTTTACATGTTGCCTGAGCAGTCAGACATCCAGACTCCTTCACAGTGAATTTGAATGAATGATTTGTTTCTCTTACAGCAGGTGAGCTCCTGTCCAGGCACATTGGTCCATGCTCGCTGGACCTCTGGGCTTTGGGCTCAACTAGCATGAAGATGGCTGACTCGGACAAGGCAGAGGATTTTGTGGATGCTGAGTCCCCCACAGAGTGCCTTGATGAAGCACAATCAACCACAGGCTCTGCCCAGGATGAGCATCTGAAGACAGAGACACCACCACCAGTACCAGCTCACCCCCCAGGGAAAAGGAGGCAGACAGCCCCTTGAATACAGAGGGTGAGCTGAGTCTCCTCTCCATGCCGTGCCTGATGAAGGAGCTCCGCAGAGACTCCCCAGAGTCCCAGCATGCCTCCACAGGGAGCGACAAGCCTGCATCTCTTCATATCGATGAGAGTGACTCCTCAAACCCCTGCATGATGTCCCCCTCCTCCAGCGGACACCTTGCTGACTCAGACACACTCTCCTCAGGGGAAGAAGGGGCCACTCCTTCCACAGGAAAAGACGAAGAAGGAAACATGGATACGACAAACGATGGGCAGGCGACAGGAAAGCAATCATCTTCCTCAGCGACGGGAGGGAGGAAGGCCCGGCGGTTACGTTCAGAGAGCGAGATGCCGCAAAATGCACTGTCTGCAAAGAAAAACCGCTGCCAGCCCACCGTAGTAGCTGCTGGAGGGCCGGAAAAACAAACCAATGGCAAGCTGGCCAAAGTGAAAGGTCACCGTAGCCAGAAACACAAGGAGAGGATGCGTTTGCTGAGGCAGAAACGTGAGGCGGCGGCACGGAAGAAGTACAACCTGCTGCAGGACAGCAGTACGAGTGACAGCGAGCTCACGTGCGACTCCAGCACCAGCTCCTCCGAGGACGACGACGACGACACTTCAGGAGGCAGCAAGACAATCAAGACAGACCTTACAGGTAACATCCACTGTACACAACACATGCTTATAGCACAGTACCACTGTGAGGAAGTACAGGGTAGCTGTAGCAGCCACTCAGATACACACACTGTTTCATATAGCAACAGTAAAACATATAGCCACACATTGTACAACTACACATCAGAGTCAAACACAGCTGACTGCATTATTTCAAGTTTTCAGGCAACCCGAACCATTTTCCACTTACAACATATAGTAAGAACATGTGATGAGGCCGTTTAAAGCCTTTGTACAATCAGAACAGTACAGGAACTGCTTTGTTTGTGTTGTTTTATCAATCACTTTCTTTTCTTTTTTGTTATTTTCTCAATCATCATCACGCCTCATTCACCGTGTCTTTAAATACTAAGACCGAGTCACTTGTCGTTATATAATACATGTTGTGTCAGAAGAACTGTGTCTCATCGTTTGCATGCTGTGAAGTCTAGAGGACATTCTTCCACTCATAAACAGAGTTGTGTTCATCTAACCTATATTGCGAGCTTCGCAGTTCAACAAGTGAGCCATTTATATCCTCAGCCTTTGCTGTAAATAGACAATGAATGTGGTATGATCACACTGTGTCAGTCTGAGTTTCAGCACTCTGCAGTTACTGTTGGGCATTGGTAGAAATACTGTCTCATATCTGCCAGTTTAGAGATTAAATTATATTTAATGTGCCGTTTTATAATGATGCTTAAAAGTCCATTTAATGTAGTGTTTTCCTGCAGCTGAATATCCCCGATGTCTCTCATACATGGGGGAAGCTTTTTAGACTTGCTAACAGGTGGTTCTCCTCACTTTAATGGGCTCTGTCTGCAGCACCTTTTTAGTACGAACACACACCGACAGTGTGGTCTGCACACCGGCCCCGTGTTTGTTCCCTTAGTTAATCTTGATTTTCCTGATGATTGTAGAAATCTCTTGGGTTAGTTGAGTTTTGAATAAGTAGCTTTTAGCCTGGGGGTATTTACAGGCCTGCTGCTGACTTCTGGTACTTTATGCTAATCCTTTCGCTGTGGTTGCATTTCCTAGAATAAAAGCGGTTGGGTTGGTTCTTCTTGTAGACAGTTTTTCAAAGCTTTTGTTTGATAAGTTAAGAGGTTATAGTCTAATATTTATAACCAGGAAACTACAGAGGTATTATACATGGAGTCTATCGATGATATTAACCCCAACGCATATTTTAGTAAGAGGTTTTAGAAGACAATATATTTGGTTTCCTTGGTTTATAATGAATTGAAGTGAGTGTTTTTACCTCAAAGTCCAAACTAGGGCTGTGCAATTAATTGTATTTTAATCTCGATTTTGGCTTGCAACGATTACGAAAACAACGTAATCGAAATAAAACGATTATTATTTTTTTTAAATAATTTTGTATTGGTTTTTCAGTTGAATTATACTTAAAGTTCAGGGTAATCAACTGTTAAAAACATTTTTTTTTTTCAATAAATGGATGTTTTCAAAGTAAATGGATAATCGTTTTTTAATAATTGTGATATCAATTATTGACCAAAATCGAGATTCTGATTTTTGCCATAATCGAGCAGCCCTACTCCAAACCACAGTCGCCGAAACATCAGTTATCTCCCCCTCAGGGGTCCGTTTCTACATGAAATGTTTTCAACCATTTTTTACATCTCGCACACAAATTTGAGTGCTTCAACTGCATGATGTAGTCCATCAGCATGTCGAGTCGATCTGCACGTAACCACAGCAAAACAAAACTGTCATTTTCTCTTTTTTTTTTTAAATACAAAAGTCCACATCCGAAGCATGAAAGTGCCACTGTATTTTCTTATGGCTTGGCCTCAATGTCTTTAAAGCTGGCTTCAGACGTGCGTCGGAGAGATCCAGAGTGGGCGCCCAGATTCATGGGCTGCTGGACACCAGTTCGTGGGACAGGAACGGCATCGGCAGCGTTCTGGAGGAAGCCATGACGCGCTTTGCCGTGATGCAGCGGCAGACCGAGGAGCGCTTCAGAGTGTGGATGGAAAAGCTCTCGCACCTCGACTCGGACAACGACTCGTCCAAACGCTCCAGCGACGCCGTGGAGGGCCAGCAGCAGCGCCCGTCCCCCCCCAGCTCCTTTTTGCCATCGTCAGAGTCTTCAGAGACTATGGCCGCCTACATGTTGGCGCGAGAGAACAACAGCCTCACCTCCACCCCCATAAACAACAACAACAACATCCTACCTGAAGCGGTCACTCAGAACGGAAACCTAGCTGTTCCAGACCCCGGGATCTTGAATGTCTAAGATTTCTCCACCACTCCTCGCTGTTTCACACTTTGATATTAGAGCTAGTTAATGCAGAAAGCATGGGCAATGGGTATTAATAGGTAAATGATGCGACACGGAGACACCATCGTCAGCAGCCGGACCCCCAGCCGGTCATTTGAACTGTGTGCAGTCCTGAAGACTCGCTGGCACTGAATCACTGTGAGATCTGACATTTATGAAAAAGAATTCAACTCACCTGTTTGATATCTGCAGCGTCCGTGACATATCTCAATAGACTGTTTAGTCAGGGCTCTTATTCTACTGCTTATTGTATTTTTTTTTGTGTACCAGCTGTACACACACACACACACACACACACATACATACACACACACACACACACACAGAGGTCTGGTTATGTCATTCATACAGCACCTGTGCAGACATTAGTGCTAGGTGGGGTGCTGCTGCTAATAGCATGTGCCTTGTCATTCTGATCTCACGCTGAATGATAGCTTCAGCATCACAGCACTTTCTTTAGAGGTGAACTCCAACACTACATTAACCTGATGTTTGCACTGGTTCAGGACTTTTAACACATCTTATCTCAAGCTTTTATTTGTTGGTGGTATAGCTTTACTAACATCAAAACATTTTTAAAATCCCAATATAGATTTGCTTATATACATAAAACACGATATACTAACAAACACAACAATCGAAATAAGACGTAATTAGATTAGCCGTGTTTACATTTTGTAATGTTTGCCTTTCTGTTACATTTGCTGCTATCGCTGCCTCTGCGCAGTAACAAGAAACTAGTGAGGGGAGGGGTGACTCCCAATGTTTATTTTTAGTAGCCTATGTATAGATTACGGAAATCAGATATGGTTCCTATGTTGCCGCTATTAGCTGCAATGTGCATCTAGTCGTTTACTATTTGCCAAGTTATTTCATTCTTCTGGTCTGCCAGCTCGCCTGCGTCTCCTCGAGGCGCCGCGTGTCCCGTGTCCCTCAGCTTGCCTTTTTCAAACCGGCATCAAACTAACATACAGCAGTGATACAGCTGCAGTGATACAGCTGCAGTGATACAGCTGCAGTGAATGGTGCATGGCAATGTTTACCCATGTCCTAAAGTGACTGATCAAGTGGCCTTTGGTTCAGATCCTGTGGTCTTTGAGGCGCTCCTCCTCACTCTGCTTCTACACTGCTGCTAACACTCGCCATCTCAGACATGGATGAAGGAGTCGTTGGCTTAATCATATTTATAGTTAGGATGTTACAAAAAAAGTTACATTTTCTGTATGTGTATATGTAGCCCGATGATGACGGAGCCACAGGCGTCGTTTCCCCCCTGTTTGCATGTGGTTTTATTAGTATATAGAATGTGCAAGGCCAAATTAGTTTCATCAGCAGCAGCATGTGTGCTAGCGCTGATCCACGGTGACTGACAGGTTTAGTTGTTTTTCTCTTGGCCTTGTGGTTTTGTTTCAGATTGTGTGAATATTGGTGTTTTGTTTTTAGTTGATGGTGCATTGTTACTTACATTCTGGGTTTAAAATGAATCTGCTGTCCTGCAACTGGAACGACCTTTAAATCAACTGTTTTGTCAACATGAGTGCATACGATCACAAAGTAGTGTGTGCGTTAGAAACACGAAGGACAGTCCATTGTTTACCAAAGAGGCTCTCCTGGTTTACATTCGTCCTTTTTCTATCTTTAATACACGGCCTTCGGTACCTGCTACCTGCCTATTTCAGCCCAATCATCTATTCATAGGCCTGCAGTGTTCTGTCACAGTACGTGCTGTGCAGACCCCACACACACACACACACACACACACACACACACACACACACACACACACACACACACACACTTTCTCTATCTCTTTCTCTCTCTTTCT
>CM062282.1:5227930-5282930 GCA_031216635.1 Dissostichus eleginoides | reverse complement strand
TCTCAGTGACGGCAGGGCATGGGTGCGAGGCGGTGAAATGATCTTATTAATCTCCCAGCTGCTTTTAAATACTTCTATGTGCATTGGGCGCTGCCTTGCTTCAAGACAAAAATAATTGACCTTTTGTTACTGACATGAATATAAAAGTCCACAATTAATGTTCTGTCCATTGTGTGTCTCTCTGCTGTTCAAACACAGTGTCGGATTCATCATTGTTTTGTTGTGTGCGTGTCAAAGCAGTGTCTCTGTGTCAGAAAGGCCTGAAGCGCTCGGCCCCTCCTCACAAAGTGTGACTGTGTCCTCTTGTTTGTTTCAGGCCACGTGGAGGCAGAGCTGTCGCACAAGGGAAGTTCTCTACACCACAAGGGCCAGATTCACATCGCCTCCTCCGACAGCGAGGTGGAGATAGTCGGAGTGCAGGAGAAAGCACGGTAAAGACTCACAGAGGGGCTCTTTATTTGGTTTTTACCTGCAGCTTAAAGTCACATTTCTGAGTTTAAGGTATGATAAGGATAGGTGTTGTTTTTAAACTATCTCTTTTATGCATGGTTTTTATGAATCTGTTATTCCATTGTGTTCCTTTCTGTGGTCTTATTATTAAGTGTTAATGATGATGTAAAAGCACTTTGAATTGCCTCTGTGCTATATAAATAACACCCACTCATCCGCACATTTAAATACAATTTTGAATATTTTTGTCTATACATACATTTGAAAGAAATTGCTGCATATTATAACCTTTTAAAGTCTGATGTTGTTGGCTTGAAACGAGTGTCCCACACTAGTTCTTGTCCTGGCGCCACTCTTTGTGCTAAGCTAACATGCTAATATGGATCGCTCATCTTTATTAGAAAGCAAATAAGCGTATTTCCCAAAATGTGTTCCTTTTGAAATCCACAGCTTTTGTTTCCGTTATTACAATAAGTACGTTTTTACCAAACAAGCAGAAAACCACTGGTAAACAAACACTACAGATCCGACTTAGTTTCACCGCAGCACTACCACATGTTGGAGGTGTGTTGGCGATATACATCTAGTATTTATAGGTTGAAAGCCACAGAGAGACGTAGTTATCAGTGAATGTATGAACTTATTGTTAGCATGCTTTTCCTGAGTGGATGCAACCTCCTTGAATCTAACTATCTTTTTAATATTTTTAACATTCTCTTGTTTGTGGATCCAGATGTGCCCACCCGTGTGGAGGCGTGATAAAGAGCCTGTCCGGCTGGAAGGAGAGCTCCGTGGAGCAGCTCATCAGCACAAACCAACCCCAGCTCTGGACTACTGTTTCCCCTCAGCCCAACTGGGTGTCCCCCCCCGAGGTGGTGGACCTCACACTGGACGAGGACGCGGGACACAAATACCTTCTTTAAAGAAGCTGCACACTGAAGACTCCTTCCTCTTCCTCCTCCTCCTCCTCCTCCTCCTCTTTGCCTTGCCTCCATGTTACGGCTGAAATCCTTCCCGTAGAATCGGCCTCGCCTCTCGTGGACTCTTCCTGCTCCGGAGTGTGTTTTTTTGAAAAACTCCCTGTCAAAAGAAATCAATTTTATCAAAGCCATTCTACTGACGTGATTCCCTGATCAGCTCTGAATTTAGTCGTAATAAAAAAAAGTGCAGGTGGAAATGTGAGTAAGATGTATCTGTTAATGATATCAATATCCTACCTTCATTTATACCTCAGTTACCCCTCCGTGTAGGCTGTCTCTTGGTGTTGTGTGCTTGCAAGCTGTGTAGACAAACATCCAGTTGCTGCTTGAGGTCATGATCACAAAATGGCGGCTTCACTACGGACTCTGGAAGGCACATTTTCAGATTTGGCATTTTGTACCTGCAGCTGAGACACAAACGGCAGCTGGTACACTTTTTCTTTTGTTCGTACAGTAGACCACAAAGTCGGCTTTGTACCGATTTCTAAGGGTCAATTTTCAAAAGTCTCACCACTGGTTTCACATGTTGTTCAAACTGCATGGCTTCACATACAGGTTTAGGTTATCTTAACGAATTGTTTATCGTTTTTGGGAAATATTCTTATTCACTTTCGTGTTGAGAGATACAATGAGCTTCTTGTACAGCAACATATGTCCTTGTCTCGATAAAACCCTGATGCATTTTACAATGTGTAGTCTGTGCATGTGCTGTGACCGATGTCTAGTGTCAAGACAATTCAATAAATCATTGAAGTGGAGGATAGTTGCAAAAGTGGCTGCCAATTTTGCCCAAAGAATCTTCCCAGCAGCACTTTCAAAGCTCAATAATTAACACGTTGTTGGATTGAAACAAGTGTAAAAAGGACATTTGTTGTTTTCTGGGTTTTATGTGCCGCACTAGTTATTTTCCTGTCTCCACTCTTTGTGCTACGCTAAGCGAATATGGATCTCATCTAGTCGTCACTCTTTATTAGAAAGCCAATAAGCGTATTTCCCAAAATGTGTTCCTTTTGAAATCCACAGCTTTTGTTTCTGTTGTTACAATCAGTACGTTTTTACCAAACAAGCAGAAAACCACTGGTAAACAGACACTACACAATCTGACTTAGTTTCACCGCAGCACTACCACATGTTGGAGGTGTGTTGGCGATATACATCTAGTATTTATAGGTTGAAAGCCACAGAGAGACGTAGGTATCAGTGAATGTATGAACTTATTGTTTGCATGCTTTTTCCTGAGTGGATGCAACCTCCTTGAATCTCTGGGGACCCTTTACAAACAACTGAAGAAATGTATCTTCCATTGAATACTGCAAAGCAAGATGGCTGCCTGAATGCCTTGAAAAGTGCACTATTTCTCTTTGAGAAAAGCTTATTCTTTTACTTTAAAAAGCAGCGGATCTCAACAATACATATTTTAATAATAGATGTGAATTTTAGCACACACACACAGAAAGTAGTATACGACGTGGTGTTGAGTTTGTAGCCACATGTGAGGCGTTAATAGAAAGTTTTACTGTATGAACCGCTTTGACCCTGATCCTCGGGGCCTGCCTGCTCTCTCCTGTGGTCTTATCTCTGTCTTCATGCGGTCACGCTGGGCTTTTATCTTTCAAACAATCAAACTTTACACACTGTTCAAACGCTTGGGATCTACTTTATGTCAGATTGAATAACGTCTACTTTCCTAAAAGAGATGTTAAGAGAGTTGAAGAATCAAATGATTTGACTTCTGCTGGTCACAGAAGGGAAGGGAATATATAAGAAACCAATTTTTTGTCTTATTTCTGAATTTGAAATTTGCTTCCATATTATTTTTTTTTATTTGCTCTGTAGGTCTAAATTTGTTGTGAATTGAAATCTGTTTTAAAGTCAAGATACAGTTTAGTATCATGTGATTTCTCTTTCTGTTTGGCCAGTCATTTCCACTAAATGCAGCTTCTGACAATTCTTCACCCAGACCACTTTTCAAAAACACAGTTCTATTGTTCCTTTTCAAATGTTCTTGGATGTCTTTAGTGATGGTTTGGTCGCACATAGCATGTTGGGTCACATCTCACCTCAAGTCCGATATTATCCTCATTACCAGTCATTTAGCTTTGCTCTTCAGTTCTGTTTGTTTTTACTTTACTGTCAGTATTTTAAATTAACAAAAAAAAGGTGTTTATTTTGTTGCTTTTGCAAGTCCCCGACTTCCTTGAAAGTATGTCTGTAGAACAAAAAGAAACTATTTTAAAACTAAATAAATAGAGCGTTATTTAATGAGTCTGTTGTACGGCAATTTGATTTCCTTGTCTCTAGAAAACACTGGTTCAGTCTCATGTGCAGTGAATGTGGTTTTCCCTCTCCTGTAGTGTGTTCTGTAGGTTTTAGTGCATGTCAATGGTCTGCAGAGGCTACAATCTCAAAGTTCCCACCAGAGGGGTATATCAGTATGTAGTGTCTCTACTTTAAAGAGTCCTCTCCTGCTGATGTTCAGGTGTATATCAGTATGTAGTGTCTCTACTTTAAAGAGTCCTCTCCTGCTGATGTTCAGGTGTATATCAGTATGTAGTGTTTCTACTTTAAAGAGTCCTCTCCTGCTGATGTTCAGGTGTATATCAGTATGTAGTGTCTCTACTTTAAAGAGTCCTCTCCTGCTGATGTTCAGGTGTATATCAGTATGTAGTGTCTCTACTTTAAAGAGTCCTCTCCTGCTGATGTTCAGGTGTATATCAGTATGTGATTATGTTTGTATCATTGCATATTTATTGATACATAACTTCTGAGATAAAGTCATTTTCATATATTTATTATTAAACGTAGTATAATGATAAAAACACATTTTCGATCTTTCAGCCTAGTTCAATAAAGTTTGAAAACGTCTTCAGAGTTGTGTTTAAGAACACCTAGACTACACATTAGCATACAATGTTAAATACATTTTACAGTATAAATTCTACTTTAAAAGTGACCTTTCAAGTCTAAATATTATAATTATGGCAGCCCATTGATAACGAAAGTTTAGTTTAGTTTATTTGTGTATAGTGTCGTGGACAGTCCATTGATCAGCCGTCACAAACAACAGTAAATGGAGCAGCTTGAGCTCATTTCCAGCGGTTGTCCAGATGATAATAGACACCTTTTTAAAATCACAATACATCAACAGCATTAGTTGAAAGTACTGCGTATAGAGAGGCGAAGTCCCGCCCATCTACTTCCGACCCATGGGACCTTATTTCGGAAAAAGTATGTATTGAAGTCAATGGGGAGAGAAAGATTATCTCTCGATCCCGTTTGAATTGTGCCACGAATTACACATATGATGTTTGTCAATCTTAAAAAATCATTTCCGAGTAAAAAAAGTCACAGTTTGTCGTAAAACTGTTGAAATACAAGACTATGAAAAATACGCAACTAGAAAGACTACAAATCCCAGAGTCCCGGTCCCGCATGCTGGCTCTTACGGAACCGACTAACTCCCCTTGTGTGTATGTACAGCTCTCAACATGCCCAGACTTGGAGTGATTTTCACCTCTTTTAATACTTTCGCCTCATTCTGAAAGAAAGAAGTGAAATGTGCCAACGTGACGGCCGTCTTGGTGTGTGGTGCGAGACGGGAGATGTAGTTCATTGAGCGGTTTCACACAAAAAAAAGTGTTACTTCACAGTTTTACGACACATTTTTTTGACTTGCGAAATTATCTTTTAAATTGACAAACATCATATGTGTAATTCGTGGCACAATTCAAACGGGATCGAGAGATAATCTTTCTCTCGCCAGTGACTTCAATACATACTTTTTCCAAAATAAGGTCCCATGGAGGTCCCCCGGAAATTAAAAAAAGTGTGATTCGCCCATAGTGAGTTCTTGTGTGTAGGAGTGAGAGTAAGCGCCACCATAGGTACAAAACTTAATGACACGTCTCATTGTGGTCTTTCATCCTGGAGACAAACAGTCTAGACAACAGCCTCGTTGTGAACAATACAGCTTCACCCTCACCCACAGAGGTGCCACAAGGGGTCAGAGGTCAAACTGTGACACCTGCCGCTAGGGGGACATATGGAGCTCACAGAGGGAGGACAATGAGGGGGAGTGGAGCTATGCAGAGAGAGAGGAAGGGCCCCCTGAAACCAAAGCCCTTCAGCCGGCTCTTTTCACCCCTCAGGGCAGAACATCAGCTGTATGCTAATTTTCTACAGGCCAGTGGTGTCCTCACAGAGCAGAGAGTGTGCTCTGAGAGACATAAATAAGTGTCTCGCAGATGTCTTTTTAGTCTAAGAGATGCAGCTTGAGCTTCTGTGTTGTACCACTGCTGCTGTGGGTTTATTCAAAGTGACAGCTCGCTTGTTAATGACCACCAGAGGGCTTTACACCAACACTCAAACTGCATGACTAATTCTAATCACCAGAGAGAAAAGTATACAGTTTTACACGCATGCTGGGCTAAAGAAATGTTAAAAGTGCAGCTGGGCTCTCACCAACTTTATTCTCTCATGGACTGTGATCAATTCTGCCAAAAATAAAAGTTAGTAAGATGTTTAAATCTGAACTAATTTATCAACTAATTCATACATTTATGGATAGAACAATTATCAGCAACTTTTTTACATTTCTTTATCACTTATTAGTTGCTTCTCTAAAGGTGTGTTATGCAGTAGATGTGTAGTATTAAGTGTTAGTTTGGACAGTACCTGTTATGTGTAAGTGAAGGACACTGATTGCACTGTGAGGAGCTCTTTGTGTGTCTCCAGGCTTAAAGCATTAGATGGTGGGAACAGGAAGACGTGGACATATGGGACGAAGAGTTTTTGACCCCCCCCAGCCTCCCAAAGCCCATCTGTTCCTCCCCCTCAGGCTCAACACTACAGGCAGGGAGGATACCAGGACACACACACTTTCAGAGCATATCTGCTGTACAGGAAATGGCTTATTGTGATGTTTTTCAAAAGGAAATATAATGATATTTATTTTCATTATTAATTTTATATTTTCTGAATTTAAATAAAAAATAGAGATAATACTGATATTTAAAAAAATGAAAGACAATAATAATAATAGATTTTAATGTATTTAATATTTTCTTTAATTAATTACATTGTGAGTACCTTACATTATTTGTTGTGCTGATGGATTCAGTCATGGAGGGGGCGGGCTGTCTAAAACACAGACACCCCGCCCCTGCGCTCCTCCCATTGGTGGAACGCAGACACCCCGCCCCTGCGCTCCTCTCATTGGTGGAGCCGGCTGCCAGTCGCAGAGGGTCCTGATCGGGGGGGCGTCCGGTGATTGGTTGCCGGGATTGGTGTGTGCTTGCTGGGTTAGCCTGTCCGTTTGAAAGTGCTGGAGGACTGGATCATCATTTCCATGGACCATCTGTCTCTGCCCACACAACAAAGAAGGACCCAGGATGGTGTTAGTTCATGTTGGATATCTGGTTCTCCCCGTCTTCGGCTCAGTTAGAAATAGAGGTATGACTAGATTTATATATATTTTTCTCTTATCCTAACCCTAACAAACGTCTCGGCTTTTCCTTCTTTCTTTTTTAAATGTCCTTTTTAAATGACGTAAACAGAGCTGACACCTGCTAGCCAGCATTAATAGCAACACTAGCTGCTAACTGTAGCGTAGCGTTACAAAAAATAACCGTTAAAAACCATTACATTTTACAAAATACGAAATTTAAGAGGCATAAATGTGTATTTTTACCATGTTTCACGACATGTTAACGACCAAAGCTGCTGTCAATGGCAGCCCCTCTTTCTTCTGTTATCCGGGCTGGTTTATCTTTCACTGCGCGGTGTTTAAGTGTTTATTAAACGGAGCTGACACCTGCTAGCAAATGCCAGCATTAATAGCAACATTAGCTGCTAACTCTAGCGTTGCGTTTAAAAAAATAGCCGTTAAAAACCGTTAACCGTGTTTAGTTAGCTTAAACTGAAGACATTTACTCCTGTCTAAGGGGCATAGATGATTATTTTTACGATGTTTCATGGCATGTTGAGGACCAAAATGACTGCAGCTGTCAAATGGCAGCCCCCCTTTCTTCTGGTGTATCTCTCGGTGTTTTTGTTCAGTCACCAAAAAGCTAACGGAATACTAGCTTCACATATAGCCACATTTATTAGCTCCGCTGTAGCAAAAAATAATACCCTTAGCTCGGCGTGGATTTGTCATTAATTTAAACAAGTATCTGGAGCTGATAACATGACAAGGGATGTTTGTCCCTTTGTGTGCAACTGGCATGGAGTCTGTGCTCATTCTATCCGTCTCAATTAGGGGTTATTTCATTAAAAACATGTAGGGGAAAAAGCCCAGATGAAAGGCTATTTTAAATGATATAAAATGGTGGCATTATGCGTTCATAAAAAAATAAATAATAAAGCCTGCAAAATGTCTGCAGGTGTAGTAAAAAATAAATAATCACACTCTGAATTGGACCCAAAAATAATCATCCTACATTGCAGCAGGCTATCTGTGTTGATTATATAATAATAATAAATAATAATAGTGGTAATTCTAAGTTGCATTGTTAAAACTACATGCAGTAGCACCAATGATTTCATTGTGCTTTTATTTGTGTTCTTTTTTCCTGTTCCATAGTATCGAGGCTGGCTCTACATTCCGCATTTCTCAGACCTTTGTCCCCCTCCATTGTGTAGCTAACGATCATCTGCTGCTGTCTGCCGTAGCCTCTGCCTGTTCTCTGCATCTAGCTGTATTGTGAACCCCTTCTTCCTCATTTCCTCTTTCCATCTGAAGACGACATTTGGCATTAAAACCGAGTTCCCACTCATACCGTATCCTTCTGTGTAACAGACTAAAGAATAACACCTTCTGTAGAAACAGTTTGTCTTTATTTAAACCTGTCATGTTGCTCTTCAGTGAATAACCCATTGTAGCATTGGACTTTACTCCAACAAACTGTCATTGTGATTCTCCCATTCAGTGTGGATAGACTACATTCTGCTGTAAATTTCTGTAAAGTGGATACATTTTGATCCTCCCCGATTCGATTACAGCCAGGCTTGATCGAAATCCCCTTAGGTGCATTGTACCAGCTTTTGTAATCTTTAAATCCCATTATCCTAACAATCACCAATTGGCCAAAAACCGTAGTGCTAAAAATCACAGCAATTTGTGTGATGTTATTCTCACCTTTTTGATATGGTCCACTGCACCGGTTCTAGTGGTCATAAACCTTCCCATGTGTGAAAGCCTTTGTTCCTGCTTGGTTCATTGATTTCAGTCACAATAATCTCGGCGAGACTAACTCATCTTGCCATTTAAAAAAAAAAAAAGAAAAAAAAAAAAGACTCCCCCCACTACCATTCACAGTCTCTCCTCCAGAATGCTATCCATTTTACAGGGATGTGTATATCCTGCACTGCTGTAGAACTCCTTTTAGAATGAAAATGTCTTTTTATTCTTTGGTTGTGGTTTTTTCTACCTTATGTTCTTGTATTAGATCCTAATGCATGTTCATTTCTTTATACTTTTGTTTTTCCACATTGAACAGCAGATTCCAATGTAAACGTTGTGTAGAGATGTCCCTGCTATACTGAAATGTGCTGTAAGCATACACATCTACTCATTGGATGCTGCTTCTGTTCTGTTAACCCTACAGAGAGCATGGTCGGGCCTTGCCTTTGGTCTTTATTTGCATGATATTATTATGGTTATAAAGGAAATATTACTCTTATTATCACACAGTGCCACACTTACTAATATTTTCCAATAAAGACTGTAGTTTTCTTTCTAACCTTCAGTGTGCTTTTTGCTGATTTCCATGTGTGCCTCCTCCCCCCCCCCCCCCCCCCCCTCCCTTCCACACTGTGCTGTCACTGAGACGGTCCCTCACTCTCTATGTGCTCTCATTTCGAGTTTCTTCAACTTACTGCTCTGGTTGGCAACCAAATTTTCTATCCATTCTCAAAACAAAACGCAACCAAAACCAAACGCATGTTGTTACTGCAACAAACCGGCTTTGATATTTAATGTTACACGCTGTCATTCCCTCCTAATCCATACACTTCTTTATAAACGAGACACAGCCTCCTCACATCCTCTCATTGGTGTTCACTGGTGATCAGATAACATTGGAACTACTTTGGCCGATATGGATCAAATCCTCTTTCTGGGTATATATAATATCATTTTATATATGGTCACATATTCAATTTTCTTCAAAAAATATACTACTTGTGTAAATATTTTGGCTAAGATATGAAAAAATGATCTCAAAATTAAATATTAATATTGATAATATGGATATTACAACATGTCCTCATGGTATGTATCATAGGGCTGTACCGAATGTCTGTTTTTTACATTGTGTATTGAAGTATTTTATGACGTCTTTACCCTAAAAATGAAAAAAAATCCTTGAAATGTGTCCTATAGAGATCTGAGAAATAATGTACACATCAGTGCTTGCGTCTTAAACAAACATTGTTTTTGAAAGTATAAACTCATATGAATTGAAGCAGACGCATCATTGGATAAATCTATGATGTATTTGGACTTGGATCAAATGAGGAAGTAGTCCGAATCCTACAAATAGTATAAAACTAGTATTATGGAAGCCTAATCTTTATCTGCAAATATGCAGAAGTACCGTCTTTAAAAGGAACAAATAAACATGCATTTACAAGTCAGCTTTAAACTATTTGATACAGCCCTAATATATATCATGCTTCACTCTATTGAGAGGTATTTACTACTTAATGGTACTTTAACTTCAAAATACTTACAGGAATCTCTCCTTATTTCATAAAAACTAAGTCTGGGTTACATTTTGTGTGAAGGTTGCACAAGTCAGTCCTGTTTGTTATTGATGAAAAAGTGTATTATTTTGTGAAATCCTCTTCTGCCAGTTAGCTATATTGGCAGATCAATACCTCCCTCATGTTTTAGGTTAGCTTAGCTTAGCACAACGACTGGAAACAGGAAGTAAAAAGCGTTATAGGCTCTGTCGAACAATAACATCAGTCTACAGCACCTCAAGTCTCACTAATAACATGTCTCTTTGTTTTGTACAAAAAAATGTTTGTGGGGGGGGGTGCCCGGCTATTTCCTAGAAGAGAAATAGTCTCCAAGAAACAGTCATCCCATAATTCTGGTATGGATTAAACAACATTGAGTGGTATCGATGTTCTCATAAAACTCTCCCCCTTTAATATCCAACTATGGATGGATTGGGAGTCTCCAAATGTTTAGCATAATGACAAATCAATTTGGTTAAATGAACAAATGGCAACTATTTAATCCGTGGAGTGTTATATCTCTGGGTGACGTTGTGAATCTCTTTTCCCGTGAGAAGCAGACCTTGAGACTGTCATTCAGATGTAATCAAAGAAAAAAGCACGTCGCTGCTCACTTTTTACAGCAGCAAGTCAGTCATATCATTAAAATAAACGCTCATTGTTATTGAATAAGGTAGGGATGTCTTTACACGTCCTGACCTACAACATTGTCTGTTTTTAAGATGATTGTTTTACCCTTTAAGGTTATTTAACATGCTCTTGGTCTCTCAGTTTAAACGATGCACTAAAAAGTCATGCCATGCAGGCTCTGGTGCCATAAATCTCACCTAATAATCTGCACATTTTAACATATAAACGTTATGTTTTAACGTCTGGGACTCCTTGCTTGTCCTGTTCTAGCTATTTCAGCCTTACATCTGTTCACAGCGACTGAAATGGAGCAAGTTATTTATGTGCAGACACTAGGTGTGTCTGAGATGTGTGTCTTGGCAACTTTCTCCTCTGACTGCAGCGACAGACTTTTAAATAACTCAACAGCTGTAAATGCATGAGTTTCTCCCCGGTAGCTGCCCTGCTCCAGGCACATCAACATGAGACACACACACTGTGCTGATGTGACTGATGTTTAGCATCAAGGTCAGAGAGTTGTGTGTGTGTGAGCACGTGGAGACATTTGTTTGCAGATTCTCAGAGCAGCTGTGCAACATGCACGCTGATTTTACTCCTGATTGAGAGTGATACCACTTGATTTAATGAAGGCTTTTCAATGTAGATTCAAGGCTTTTATTTTCATGTGCACATAGCTACAGAGTGTAGATAAGTCAATGAAAATCTGAGGTCACAGGCTCCTCCAACAGAGCAACACAATAGTGCAAATAAATAGAAGAGTCTATATACAAGTCATTGGAATATTGATATCTATAAGTTGCAAACAGATGGATGTTCTTTTGAGAGTGATATCACCTGATTTAATGAGGGCTTTTCAATGTTAATCTGCATGCACAAGGCTCACAGTGTCACATGATAGAAGACCACCGCACCACGCAGAAGAGAGGATTATTTTAGGGGGAGGTGAGATGGTAAAGCTGCAGAGATGGGAGCAGGAGGGGGGGAGACAGGTTTGATGTCAGACTGCTGCAGTCGCGGATGGGCGGGGCTTACGGGCTGTCACTCAAACAGGGACGCCATGCCGCAGCCACACTGTGGGGGAGGGGCTGTGAGTGAGGAGAGGTGTGTGTGTGTGTGGGGGGTCTGTTCTGCAGCTATCAGGCATTCTGTCTGCAAGTCAACCCACAGATGAAACAATAACAACACTGCAGTATGTCAGAATGTCCTGCTGTGAGAGGAGAGATACTCTGATGCTTACTGAACCCTCCTGTTGTCTTTGGGTCAAATTTGACCCATCTATAAATGTTTTTATAATAATAATAAAAACACATTACATTATATAGCGCTTTTCCTGGTGCTCAAAGCGCTTTACAAGCAAGTAAAGAAGAAGAAAAATAACAAAAGTAAAAAGTGCTAAGCTAGGTGGAATAAGGGCGAGGGGTTGGTGGATTGGGAGTTTTTATGTCGGAGAAATAGGTTTTTTAATCTAATGCTTGAATGTTCTTTGCGAGAAAAATGTATGATCAATATTTGCATTGAATTATGGCAGTGTTAGTTTATCAAAATAGATTCCTTACTAAACTTTGACATATACCAGTGATACTTCTGATATTAACTGAAGTCAAAAAATGATGGGGTTATGATTGATACTATAGGCTTTATACACAGTCAAACCAGGACCAGAGTTGCAAAATTGGGAGAAAGACAACACAAAGGTTAAAGCTTCACCCTGAGTCCAGTCTTACCGGGTCAGAGGCTTCTTACAAAGGGGATGTCCAGCCGCAGCCAATCCAGAGAGAGCGTCTGCTGCCATTTCTGCTCTACTTCCTCAGACTAATGTTGTGCTCGGCGGCTCTCAGGGGTCACTGGCACCGTGTCCTCAGGCTGTGAGCAAGGCACAGAGTAACATGTCAAGATAACATGTCATATTAACAATAATTAAAGGAGCCGCTTGACATTTTGGGAAGGAAACAAGCCTTCTGGTGGAGAGTTAGAAAGACGATTAATACCCCCATATCAAGGTTTCAAGGCTTTTATTGTCATAGCTACAGTGTAGATATGTCAATGAAATTCTGAGGTCACAGGCTCCTCCACAGAGCAACACAATAAAACAGAGACAATAGTGCAAGTGAATCAAATATAATAGAAAACTGCCATTTGTCTGTTAGATAAAAGGCGGTTAGCTTAGCACAAAGAATAGAAAAGGAGGGAAACAGCTAGCATGGCTCGGTTTAAAGGTCACCAAACGTTAGCTCTTTCGCCTTTTTAAAGATCAGTCATTTACAAGAATATCTTGTGCATAAAACCTAACATTCCCAGACTATTTATTGGACGGGAACAGTAACTTCCCACAGTCACAAAACTAAGAATTCTCCACAACAGGATTCATAAAACTACAAAATGGCAGGTGTTTTTTTAACACCATTCTTCAACATATGAAGAAAGCAAAATACATTGTATTTAGTGAGTTTCAGAGATCTTTGGTCAGAGCTAAGCTAACTTCTCTACCTTTTCCCATCACTTTAAAGCTAAGCTACGCTAACAGGCCTTATTGCAGACGGATTATAAAGTGGTATTGATCCTCTTCCCTTACTCTCAGAGGGAGAAATCATTTCCTAAGGGTTGTATTTATCCTTTAAATAAACTTGAAGGGCACTCAGAGGGCGCAGACATTTGACAAGGAGAAATGAGGATGAATAATGTATCACCAAAAAACAGCTCAAGCTACATCCTTTCAAAAGGTTTCATGAAAACAGAAACAGACGAAAAACTAAAACATAATTTCATGGAGTGGAAAACAAAGAAATATACAAATAAGGATTATAAAAAATGTATATCTTACAGACTTAAAATGGTGTTAATTAGAGTTTTAAATATATCACGAAGCATTAATCCTCTCTTCTATTAGACATTCACTGTCACTCCATTTAACAAGTGCAGCTCTAATCGGCCTGACTCAGCATGCAACGGCGGACAATTATATCCTCCCATAATGCAAAGCTCAATACTCCACCAGCCTACTCATTATACACAGTCCATTAGGCTGAGACTCACTATTACTTTCAGTTTCCATCATTTGTTTGCTTTTTAAAACATCAGAAAATAGTGAAAAATCTCGTTTCGTCAGCCCAAAGCAGGAACTCCATCTTTGAGAGTCTGAAAAACTGCTTTTTCTGGTCATTCTTGCACAGAAAAAGACAATCAATCAATGATCATATAATATATAAGTGACTAATGATCCATCCTCAGACCCTGCTGTCTGCTAAAAAAGCTTCAATAGGCAGCTGAAGTATATTCTGGTTAATCCCACATCACCCTCGTTCCAGACTCTTTTCTCTCAGCTCGGATTCATTCGTATCGATTGTTTTGTGCAACCTGATACTCCGTTGATTCAGAGGCTCCAGCACACAGTCTCTGATAGGAAGGAAGAGAGATGAGGCGGATAATCATCTGCTGGGTTTTAATGAGCAATCTACGGCTGCTCCTTCAAAACAGACAACCCTCGGTGCCGTAGATCTCTCCGGAAACACTCCAGGCAGTTTAGAGGAGATCCATCCTTCCTGCAGGCTGTGGGGGTGCAATCTGTGAAGGGTTGAGATGGCGCTCCACGGGGGGTCTCTGCATGTCTGTGTCCTCCATCTGCCGTCTGTCTTGTCTCTTCCTGTGTCCTATTTTTATTAGATACAAAGGTTTTATTGTCATATGCACAAAGCTACAGAGTAGAAATGGCAATGACATTCTTCTGCTCACAGCTTTTTAAAAGTAACATTTGTTCAAAAAGTAACTTCCCACAGTCACAAAACTAAGAATTCTCCACAACAGGCTTCATAAAACAACAACATGTCGGGTGGATTTATGTTTTTTTCTGAACACCATTCTTCAACATATTAACAAAGCAAAATACATTGTTATTTAAGAGATCTCTGGTCAGGGCTACGCTAACTGTTTCTACCTTTGTGAGGTGAAGATGGCGCTAAAAGTCAAATCTGTTCAAAAAGGTTCTGAAAAATAGCGCGCACAAAGAAATGCGATAAATAAGAACCCTTTGAGAAACATCGGTTTGCAAACATGTCATCTTGAGAAAAATTCACAGTTGGTTTGTGTAAGTGTTTCACAGTTAATTTAAAGGTCCCATGTCACGGCCATTTCTACTGATCATAATTCCATTGTTGAGGTCTACTAGAATAGATTTATATTGTTCGATGTTCCAAACTCACATTGGTTTCTCATACAGCATCTCTGTATAGTATGTGTATTCACTCTCTGTCCTAAACGGCTTGTTGGAGCTCCTGCCCCCCCCCTGTGAGCCCAGTGGCCGTCTGCGAGACAGCGAGACACAGCGAAACCCAGCCCGAAACACACACCCGCAGCCTGGCTGGGAGTTTGTGTGTGTGCCCAGGCTGAGTTCCGCGGTGTCTCGCTGTCTCGCCGACCCCACACCAGTGAGCCAGCTCACAGTGTCCCGCTCCTCGCAGCAGCGAGCCTCGCAACGTCCCGCCGAGTGTATGTGTGTGAGGAAGTCCGCGGATTGGTCCAAACGTAACAGCTCCGCGGACTTAACGTAACGGCACTATACCCAAAATACGTCACTATACCCAAGAAGTAAACAATGGAAAAAGAGAAATGTCCAACGAGGCGTTCTGGGGCAGCATAGACAGGTCTTTTCTGTGTTAGAGTTTTACTCGCTACAGGGTGTACTTTGAGGGTTTGTGACTCTGCAGACCGTTTACATGCAGAAAAAGCTACATAACACAAGGGGACGGGTAATAACCGGAAAAGCATGACATGGGACCTTTAATATTAGTAAACTTGGCAGCAGCAGGGTTCAGGCACTGTGATCGTTGTCAGAAATAACTAATATAAGCTTTAAAAGAATCCCCCTTAGCCTACTGATTCTAAAATCACTCAAAAGTGTGCATGTGCTGTTCAGAAACGTAAACACATTCTTAACAAAGTTACTTCTCGTCCAAGTTTTTCACGCTGAATGTGAACATGACAAACATCCATGAGCAAAGCCAGGATAACAAATACTAGGCCTACATTAAAAGTGTATTGCTTGCACTGCAGGAGTAAAACATGCCTTTCATTAAATGACAGAAGTTAAATCTACAGGAGCTTAAATATTTGAATGCTTACTTCAACATATTGAATTGTTCCTGGCGCCTGACTACAGTAGAAGTACATGTTTCTGATATCAGTACTTTACTCCACTACTTATTCTTCTGACGACTTTTTACTTTGACTTCTTACATTTTGAACCCAAATACCTGTACTTTCTACTTCTTCCATTTTCCAAACAGGCTGGTTCCTTTAGTTTGAATGTGTGTTTGGTGGCGTGATCATTATTATTTAGAGTCATTGCGTGCCTATTGATTTGAACACGATCCGTGTATCCATCATTTCCTGGTCTTCTCTAAAGAAGAGGGACCAATGAAAACGTTGTCATGTTGCCGTTGTTCAGCATGGAAACATTCATTAGCTAACAATGACATTATTGTTCTATTAATATAAAGGGAGGTCAGGTACTCTTTAAAACAGCTGCTAGTTATGGGTACTTTTTACTTAAGTACATTTCAAAGCCCTCTTTACTTTTACTTGAGGAAAGAAGTTTAGTCAGTACTTCTATTGACCAGAGTATTTTTAAACACTTTACTTCTCCTTGAGTAAAGGATGTGAGTACTTCTCTCTGACCCCTCCCCTCTCTCCCTCTCAGGAGCTCACTTCACTCGGCATCAGCACAGCCATGCTACCTCCTGCCGACACTTCCACCTGGGCGCTCCTCAGGCCCCCCTCTCAGCAGAGTTTCCTCTGGGACCCCCGCCCCCTCAGAGTGGTTTGGCCCCCCACCTGACCCCCGCCCCCCCCCACCACCCGGCGCCCCTCACGGCCCTGCCTGCACCCCCGCAGTTCCAGGATGTGCCCGGACCTCCATTCCTACCTCAGGCTTTACACCAGCAATACCTCATCCAGCAGCAACTCCTGGAGGCCACGCACCGCCGGATCCTGCCCCACTCCAGGTAGGAAAACACTATATATACCGTATTTAAAGGTCACCTATTGTGCAAAATCCACTTGTTCATGTCTCTTCTACATCAACATGTGTCCCCTCTTCTTCATGTCTCTTCTACATCAACATGTGTCCCCTCTTCTTCATGTCTCTTCTACATCAACATGTGTCCCCTCTTCTCCATGTCTCTTCTACATCAACATGTGCCCCCTCTTCTTCATGTCTCTTCTACATCAACATGTGTCCCCTCTTCTTCATGTCTCTTCTACATCAACATGTGTCCCCTCTTCTTCATGTCTCTTCTACATCAACATCTGTCCCCTCTTCTTCATGTCTCTTCTACATCAACATGTGTCCCCTCTTCTTCATGTCTCTTCTACATCAACATGTGTCCCCTCTTCTTCATGTCTCTTCTACATCAACATGTGTCGCCTCTTCTCCATGTCTCTTCTACATCAACATGTGTCCCCTCTTCTCCATGTCTCTTCTACATCAACATGTGTCCCCTCTTCTTCATGTCTCTTCTACATCAACATGTGTCCCCTCTTCTTCATGTCTCTTCTACATCAACATGTGTCCCCTCTTCTTCATGTCTCTTCTACATCAACATGTGTCCCCTCTTCTTCATGTCTCTTCTACATCAACATGTGTCCCCTCTGTGGAAAGAGACTCTGAAAGTTTCAGGAACAAAGATTCTCTCTCTTTTTGTCCTGATCCATTTCTATAAAAACCTGTCTGAAAATGAGCTGATCAGATTTTGGCCACTTTATGATGTCATAGCGATGTTTTGTCTTGTGTAACCATTAGCCAATCAGCAACCAAGGTAACCCCCCCCCACCTTATCACCTGAATCTCCTCCTAGAGCACCATTGTGTTCTTTTGAACCAAATATCTCTCAGAGGGCAGAGCAGGTGGATTTCTTCTAGAAATATTTTGGACTTTTGTGAAATCTCAACCTTTTGCCTCACAATATGACCAAAATGTGTTCTTAGAATCCTAGAAAACAGTTATGTTGGGTCTGAATTGAATGTGCAAAAAGCTCTGAATATGAGCAGATATCGATCTGAAAGACATATTAGGTTTTTAAGTATTTTTTAAGGTTTGTAAATTAATTAAAAAGACACAACAGAGGAGGGTAGTGTAAAGTGCCTTTCATTAGACGACAAAAGTTGGATCTATAGGAGAATAAATACTTCAATGCCTGAGAGCTTTGCTGCATCATCTTCCATTTATATATTTATACTCTGAAATGTCCCCTGGCACATAAAAAAAAACATTTCCACCATAAATTGGTGCCAGAAATTCCCCAGAATGCAGAAATAATAAAGTGTGTAGGAGGCGGCGGCCCCCTGCCTGATTTGTGTTCTCACCAATGTCACAACGTCCTTGCAAACACAGAATCAAACGAACAAATAACATGTTTATCTCCTCTTTGTCTCCCCTCAGAAGAACCCAGGAGCGTCTCCCCCTGAACCCCCACAGACTGAGAGCAGGCTACGAGTTCCCCCCCCTCCACGTCCCTCAGCCAATCACAACGCAGCAGCAGCAGCAGCAGCAGCAGCGGTACCTGGCCGAGGGCACCGATTGGTGAGTCTCTGACCACATGATGAGAGTCCTGCAGAGAATATATTTGTTTTATTGTACCTTTATTTAATCAGGACAGGTCTCATTTTCCAGCACTGGCTCATTCAGTACAACCCTCAAATATGTGTGTGGACTGCTACTTGGAGAGGTCCCAGTTCACCTCCTGGGCCCTGCCGTGGTGCCCTTGAGCAAGGCACCGGGCGCTGTACAATAGCTGCCCACTGCTCCTAGCACTAGGTTAAAAGCAGAGAACACGTGTCACTGTGTGTGCTGGGTGCTCTGCTGTGTGACCATCAAAGAGGGTTTCATCCCTCCCATTCTATTCTATTGAGATTACAAATATCATTTTTCAAGAGAGTCCTGGTCCAAGAATGGTAACAGCACAGTTACAGACAATCACAACACAGTCATACAACAAGTTTAGCCAAAGCATTTACAGCCACAGCGTTATTTCAAGGTCATTTAGAGTCGTTTTGATTCTTTAAATGACCTTGAAATAACGCCGTCTGTGTGTCTCACAGTCAGGGTGATGGTGTTGATCAGTCTCTCTCTCTCTCTCTCTCTATCTCCCCCCTCCCCCCTGCAGGGACCTCAGTGTGGACGCCGGCATCCCCCCCCCTCAGTACCAGCTCCAGCAGCTGCCCCAGCACTACCAGCATTACCTGGCCTCTCCCAGAATGCATCACTTCCCCAGGAACACTTCCTCTGCACAAGTGGTACGTCCTGCTGGTTTGCAATCTGAGTTTTAATTGTCATCATTATTTGTTAATTATCTCGAGCTTCTGGGAGAAACTGAGTGTTATTTTCTATCTCTACTTGTCTTTCATCCTTTCTTTATAAATTATAAATAATGCTGTTGATGTGTTGTGATTTTAAAAAGGTGTCTGTTATCATCTGGACAACAGCTGGAACTTAGCATGTTGGCTAAAGCTGCTCCATTTAGTGTTTTTTGTGACAGCTGATCAATGGGGACTGTCCACGACACTATACACAAATAAACCAAACTATTCACTGGACCAATAGGCCTAATATTGTACGTGCACATTGCTTACGGTTTGCTTGAGGATCTCTTATCATATTGTATTTTATCACCTCTTTTAAAGCCTCTTTGACAGCTGACTCTTTACTCCTTTTAACTGTCTGCTAGGCGCTGCAGGTGATAAACACTTTTAGTATTTAAAGGCATTTCCAGCCATCTGCTCGGCTGGAAACAAGCCTTACTCTGAGTCTGTTGCTTCCCACATGTTGGCCTTTTGTTGTGGCTGAAAAACTCACATCCATAGAGATTTAGTCTCCTTCTTCAACTGTAGCATCTGAAGGTTTATTCCACAGCGGTTATGTTAGGATCCACTTAAGTTCGGCACGCTACAAGATGATTAAATCCCTGATCCCAGGACATTTGAGTGAGATTCAGAGAGACAAACCTGCTAGTTTATCCTGTGTTTGAAAGATATATTTTCCTATAAGTGAAGGTTTTTCTTGGTGGATTTAATGCTTAGACAAACTATGTTCTGCTTTGAAAGATGTGGTGTTTGCTTCCCCTTCAGTATTCTCAAAAGATTGTGTTTTTATTTCTAAGAATGCATAAAAACAATTCAAAATGACTTTTTTTAACTACTTTTTTTTGCTGTAAATTGATGAAAAGTTCCCCTTTCTTCAGGTTGTGCATGAAATCAGAAACTACCCGTACCCCCAGCTGCACCTGCTGGCTCTGCAGAGTCTCAATCCTTCCAGGCACGCCACCGCCGTGCGAGAAAGCTACGAGGTAAACGCTTTTCATTTAAGAATCTATCTAACAATAAAAAGGACTTCCTGTTCTTCTTGGCATAACAGTTCATCTTAAATGTTCATTTCTTACCTTGAAAAAATCAGTTACACAAATAAATCTCACCTTAATCTGAATATAGTAGCTGTCTTGTATTTTTTAGATTGTACTTTATCCTGTTCTAAACCCTATCCCCCCTTCCCCTCAGGAGCTGTTGCAGTTGGAGGACCGTCTGGGCAGTGTGAGCCGAGGAGCCGTTCAGACCACCATCGAGAGGTTCACCTTCCCTCACAAATACAAGAAGGTAGGCCCATACCTGCATGATGACACCCAGGGAGTACTCACATGCTTTCCTCAAGTAGAAGTACAGATACTCGTGTTTAAAAATACTCTGGTAAAAGTAGAAGTACTGACTAAACTTCTTTACTCAAGTCAAAGTAAAGAGGGCTTTGAAATGTACTTCAGTAAAAAGTACCCATAACTAGCAGCTGTTTTAAAGAGTACCTGACCTCCCTTTATATTAATAGAACAATAATGTCATTGTTAGCTAATGAATGTTTCCATGCTGAACAATGGCAACATGACAACGTTTTCATTGGTCCCTCTTCTTTAGAGAAGACCAGGAAATGATGGATACACGGATCGTGTTCAAATCAATAGGCATGCAATGACTCTAAATAATAATGATCACGCCACCAAACACACATTCAAACTAAAGGAACCAGCCTGTTTGGGAAATGTGAGAAGTAGAAAGTTCAGGTATTTGGGTTCAAAATGTAAGAAGTAGAAAGTACAGGTATTTGGGTTAGAAATGTAAGAAGTAGAAAGTTCAGGTATTTGTGTTCAACATGTAAGAAGTCAAAGTAATAAGTAATGGAGTAAAGTACTGATACCAGAAACATGTACTTAAGTACAGTAACGAAGTATTTGTATTGCACCTGTCTGACCTTACCTTCTGTTATCTGCTCTTCTCACAGAGGAAGCCTCAGCACCTGAAGACCGGAGAGGAGGAGGAGACGGACGTGGACGAGAAGTGCACCATCTGTCTGTCCATGCTGGAGGACAAAGAGGACGTCAGGTCAGAAACCTTAGTGTCTTTAAAAAGGAGATTTAGAAAGCTTAAAATAATAATGGGAAATACGCTTATATGCTTGATGTCAGGGAGGATGATCACTCTCATATCTCATATATTAAAAACCTATCTTTGTAATTTGGGTTCAATTCTCACCGCTATCATTGTCCATGTTTTACTGTTACTGCTTTTATTTTTCATTGTTTTATTTTCTTGTCAGCTTTAATTCAAGGGAATTTCATTGGGATCGCTGTTGATGTTTTATCTTGTTCTGTATTTATTTGTATATTGTTGTTGTGTTTTCTGTAAAGCACTTTGGGCTGCTCTACAAATAACGTTTATTATATCTGTACGGTAGAACCTGGTCCAAGCTCAACATCCTTTTAATAATAATAATAGATTACATTTTTATAGCGCCTGTCAAGGGACCAAGGCCGCTGTACATGCTGTCAACAAACAAACAAACATACATACAAACAAACAAGTAGGGCAAATAATGTAAACATTTAATAAATAGCAGTGGGAGTTGAAGCAGGGAGAGTGTGATGGGTTAGGGGTCAAAGTATATAAGACTTTTCAAAGACCCTGTGTTTCCTTTGTCAATATGCTAACTTAGCTACAGCTGCTGACTGACGGTTAACCCTGAACCTTTAACTTACACACAAGACCAGTAAAAACGTACATTTCTCTTTAGTCTTTTCAAAATTAAACCTAAGCCCAAGAATATAGAGATGGCTCAATATGGAGCTACAATCAACGTTAGAGGTGTTAAATACTCTGGTGAGCTTCTCTGCTAAAAGCTAGTCTGAAAAGGTGTTGGTAGAGGTGTGTTTTTACATGTTCAAACCAGCACTACTTAGCTTAGCTTAGCATAACAGGGGCAACAGCTGACCCTGGCTTTATCGTGCTGTAAAAGGTTCCATAGTATTTCTTGGCTCTGAGCAGTGGAGGAATCGAAGACGTCTCTAGTTGCAGCCAGAAATAGTCTGATACATAAACAACCATTAATAGCCACATCCCCCCTGCTAGCATTAGACAAACAGAGTATCTCTATGGTATACACATCTAAGTCTGATCTGCCCCGCTCAGCGTGGAACAGTTGTCACAAAAAAACTAAAATGCATTAGTACGCAGATTCTGTTACGAGCCATGCTAACTGTTTCCACCTGTTTCCAGTCTTTGTGCTAAGCTAACCAGAGGTGGGAAGAAGTGGAGTACAAATACTTCGTTACTGTACTTAAGTAAATGTTTCTGGTATCAGTACTTTACTTTTCTGACGACTTTTTACTTTGACTTCTTACATCTTGAACACAAATACCTGTACTTTCTACTTCTTACATGTTGAACCCAAATACCTGTACTTTCTGCTTCTTACATTTTGAACACAAATACCTGTACTTTCTACTTCTTACATTTTGAACCCAAATACCTGTACTTTCTACTTCTTCCATCTTCCAAACAGGCTGGTTCCTTTAGTTTGAATGTGTGTTTGGTGGCGTGATCATTATTATTTAGAGTCATTGCGTGCCTATTGATTTGAACACGATCCGTGTATCCATCATTTCCTGGTCTTCTCTAAAGAAGAGGGACCAATGAAAACGTTGTCATGTTGCCGTTGTTCAGCATGGAAACATTCATTAGCTAACAATGACATTATTGTGCTATTAATATAAAGGGAGGTCAGGTACTCTTTAAAACAGCTGCTAGTTATGGGTACTTTTTACTTAAGTACATTTCAAAGCCCTCTTTACTTTTACTTGAGTAAAGAAGTTTAGTCAGTACTTCTACTTTCACCAGAGTATTTTTAAACACGAGTATCTGTACTTCTACTTGAGTAAAGGATGTGTGTACTGTTGCTAACTCATATTCAACACACACACATATATATATATATATATATATATATATCTCCTCCTTTAATCAAGCAAATAAGCGTATTTTCTAAACTGTTGATCTTTGCTTGTACCCGATGACATGAGCATGTGCACAGACCTATTGGGGGTGTGAAATTCAGGGGATCAGTCCCAGCTCCTGGGGGGGGGGGAAGGGTCAGTTTACAGCATGTGGAGCCTCAGCTGTCTGCAGGATTGATGACTGGACAGAAGTCGCCTCTACGTGCCTGAATGAACAGAATGAAATCCCTGCAGGGTTCAGAAGTTTCTCTGCACGCTCACAACAGGCTCCAAACTGAGAGGGAACATGTGTCGCTCTTCGATAGCAGGGGAAACATGATAGAGAAGCACTACTAAATATAAGAACAAATAACAATAAGGAAGGGAATATTAAGGGGACGTTTCAACCCCAAAATGAATCATTTGTTTATCAAATTACTCACCATTAGTTACCCTGCATGCCTCCACTGTGAACTAATTATCTGAAATCGGAGAAAAGTCTTGATGAATTTAACAAAATGAGGGCAAAACTATATCAAAACATCAGACAGTCGTATTCTCCCTACTTTCCAAACACATGCATTTTGACTAAAACATTGCCTTATCTCTCACACTTACTGTAAACGTGTTTTATTTTGTACGTTTTGAGTGAAAATGAATCAAGACTTTTCTCTGTTTTTGGATTGTTCGCTCAAAAAAGAACAAATAATCCCATTTTGTTCGTCTATGTGAGAAAAACCAAGGTTTATTTTGGTTAAGGGTCATTTTAAGGGTGATATATTCCTTTAAAAAATACCTCAAGTTGTCAAAACATGTTGGCGTTATTCATCTGATTCAGCCACTGAAACACAGGCTTTTATTATTCTTATATCCTGGTTTCCTTTGTTTCAGCACACTGTGAGAGTCTTGCTTGAATCATCATTAACTCTCTCTCTCTCTCTCTCTTTGTCCTCCAGGAGATTACCCTGCATGCACCTCTTCCACCAGGGCTGTGTGGACCAATGGTTGGCCACCAGCAGGAAGTGTCCCATCTGTCGAGTGGACATCGAAACACAGCTGAACCCTGACAGCTGATGAGATTTAACTCCCCCCTCCTCACCCTCCTCTCTTTGTCAATCACCCTGGTGTGGTTCCTGCTTTCTTCCACCCTCCCCCTTCCTCCCTCCCCCCCCCCTCTGTTGGGTGCTTTGCCAAATGTCTCCAGACCCTTCTGACTCACGCTTCTCTGAGCCAAGCCAGGATCACTAACTCGACAGTGAGGCAAAGGACACTCTCTATATAGAAGCACATCCCTCTGGAGGCAACACACACACACTCACACACTCTCTCACACACACACACACACACACACTCACTCACTCATGTACACAGGGTTTACTTGTAGCTTGCTGGTTGTAGTGGGGTGTTGTTGCTGTCGTGGTGTCGTACTGTAGGTAGCCGCGGGCTGTGTAGCATGTCTTAAAGCCATGACTAACTTAATGTCCTGCGAGTGGAAAACACACAACCCCACACTGAGCTGGCTACTTTCTCTCTTTCCTGTCTCTCTTTCTATATATATATATATCTATAAAAACATATATATTTCTCTCTTTTCAAACACAATCAAAGTGAATATTCTGCCACACAAAGCTTAACAGATGCTCTGATGATGCCATGTTTACCTAAAGATCATTTGTGGTCGTAGTAGAGTAGCAGTAACAGTATCGTGTGGGGGGGGCAGCGAGCAGGAGCTAGTTTTTATCCTATCATGCAGCTTTGACATTTTGCAATACAGATGTACATTTACCTTGAGTTGGTGTCGTGGCAGTTGGTCTCTTTCACTGAAACCGAGCCGAGTGATCGAGTCGTCGTGTGTTTTAAAAAAAAAGACAAAAAAATAGGTAGAAAGTGTTTTTACCAAAATGCATTTTGTCGGTGTAGCTTGAGCCTGAGATTTACGTGTGTGTGTGTGTGTGCCCTAACGAATGGATGTTTAACGTGAACGTGTGTTTAAGGGTTCGAGGCTCGCTGTAGGTTAACAGCAGTGCTTATACAACACAAAGCCAAAAAAAAAAGGGATGAAAAAAGGAGAGGAGGAGGAGGAGGAGGAGGAGGAGGAGCTCTTTGTACCTGAACCTCCACCTGGCGCAGAACACACAAAAAAAGCATGTTTCATCATGGATTCAGGTTTCTCCGAATGAAACGCGATACAGGGAGGCTTTGCATGATGTGAATCTGAGCTGTGACTATCTTCTTCTCAACACTAACCAAGAGTCAGCTGACCTGTAGCGTGTGTCCATCCTTCAGAGGAGGCGTGATCCTCTGTTCAATGTTTACCTTATTGCCTAAAGAACAAGCACATGTGACAATAGTTATTATAGCAACAAAAAGGGTTTCGTTTTTTCCTCGGTATTGCATCCGGTTTATATTTAGGATATAGATTCATGCAGTGTTTTTTCGGCGGAGGAGAGAGAGGAGCCTGCGTATTGATCGTGTGTATTTGTGTGACAGACCTCCCCTCGTGGTTGCTATGCTGGTTGCTATGCTGTATTGCTAGAACATGTAGAACGTGGTGCGATGGAGGCAGCCCCCCCCCTCCCCTCGCAGTGCACACACACACACACACACACACACACACACACACACACAGAATGACCCTCACTGTCCTTCACTGTGATAGTGAAATTAAACACAGGCTGCGTTCCAAATCACATACTATATATATTTAGTGCATACTTATACTGCCATACGTTTGCACTGCTGCACGCAGCACGCATAACAATCGGACAATTACTACTTTGTCCTTGCATGACTCCTTAACCCTCTTGCATATGTATCTGCTGCAAAGGATTGTGGGTCAGAAAATCCTGCTGTAAAAATGCAACTAGATTCAGAAGCTCATCCTGGTGTTTTTTGCAGCGGTGGAAAGTACATTTACTCGAGTATTTTACATTTTATGCTACATATTTTTAATGCACTACTTTTATTTAACACTCACAGGTATTTTTAAATATAAAAACACATAATATGCTTTAATTATATTATGCAGTACTCTAAGACTACACAGTATTTTACAGATGTCTTCATTTCTGGCTCCAGTACATGTATTTTGTTGAATATTCAGAATATCTTACGGTCATTTTACGTTGTATTCTTTAAGTACAATTAGCTGTAACTTGTTATGGAGTAAAATATCCAAGTACTTCTTCCACCACAGCATTTGACATAGTATGTGTTCTGTCATAGTAAAAAGTATGGTAGTATGATTATTGGAACGCAGCGACAGTGTCGATAAGGATCAATTAAGTCCGTGTTGTGCACTGCGACGCTGCCTCCTGTAGTGGAGTCATCTGTGATGAAGTTTTCATAGTTTACACAGGGTGTTGTCAGTTGAGATGCCTTAAGTATTTAACAATCATAATTTATTACTAACTGTAGATATCGTGGGTATGTATTTAATTTTATATAGTTTTTTGTTTTGGGAAGATGGGTGGGTGTGGGGTGACTGAATCATAATTTATTTATTTAGAAATAACACAAAAATGCTATGAAAAAAAAACTATTACCTCATTTTGCATCGTTTTAAATGGGAATGCTTTGCATGCAGTTGTACTTTTCGGGACACTAAAAAAAAAAAAGAAGCTGTTTGATCTCCACAAGCTGGCTGTGCGATGTTTACTGTCTGAGTCTCTCTCTCTCTATCTCCCCTATCTCTCTCTCTCTCTTTCTCTCTCTATCTCCCCTATCTCTCTCTATCTCCCCTACATATTTTAAACAATTTCCCAAATTGGGATCAATAAAGTACCATCTTATCTCTTATCTTATCTTATATATCTCTCTCTCTCTTTCTGTCTCTCTCTCTCTCTCCCTCTCTTTCTGTCTCTCTCTCCAATTCAAATCTCTCTCTTTCTGTCTCACCTCTCTCTTTCCCTCTCTCTCACCCTCTCTCTGTCTCTCTCTCTCTCCAATTCAAATCTCTCTCTTTCTGTCTCACCTCTCTTTCCCTCTCTCTATCTGTCTCTCTCTCCCCCTCCCCCCCTCTCTCTCTCTCTCTCATGTGGTGCTGTGGATCTTGGTTACATTCCATTCAATGCAATTTCTCCGATGCCCCATGCTGTGATGTAGTGGACAAACTGCAATGAAATGATTTTTTTTTTTTTTTTTTGCACTCGTTTTAAATATGGGAACCCTCTCACTGGCAAAAAAAAAAAAAAAAAAGATAATTTAATATTATCACTAAGAAAACTCTGGCTTCTTTTTATTTAACTTCCGCTCTGCTTCTCACAATGCACTATGGGTCTTAAAAACGATCATCTGTGAAGCATGTTGATTTTCCGTTTGTAGACATAACAAGTGCCTCGCTTTTAGATGTTTCCATTCCACTGAAACCATTGATAGCAATCAACCCATGAAGCCACCATGCCTTATTGGTTGCATTATTAATTCAAAGTGGTGAAGGAGCAACATTAGACAGTTTCTACTAAAGCCATTTTCCTCAAAACTAACTGTCCAAACTAGCTGCTGGTTTTTAGAAGTGGAGCGTCATTTATTGGAGGCATGTTTCACTGTGGGCTTTTTTTGTTTTATTTTACCGTCCATCTCTCTCTCTCAGACTCTATCCTCCGGGCAAGGATTTAAAAGCACAACCTTTTTCTAAAAATGCATGTTTTCTCAGGTTTCAATATAGTCTCAATGGTTTAATAGTATAAGGTGAAAATATATACAAAGAATATAACAAAAACAAAAGAGAAAATATCCCAAAAAGTGCCAGTGAAAGGGCTGCCGCCATTGTATGAAACTCTGCTGTTAGCTGCTGTGACTGCGCAATGTTTTTCAATATAGGATATTTTATCTGAACATAGAACTATTTATCATTAATATTAAAGCAATAGCGCATTAATGGAGACGAGTGTGTTGATGAAGAAGTGGATGAGCATATTATGTTAGATTCACATGTGGTGGAATTTGTACTTTATTTATTATTCGTACTAATAATAACGATAATGATTTCAAGAGTTGCATTGCTAAACCCAAACTGTTCTGTTTTTTAATTTTAATTTTATTCATGGCTGTATATCCTTTTGTATGTGCTCTTTTTGTAATAAATTGGATAAAATTGACTTGTTTTTACGTCTATTTTCTGCTATGATGTGATCTCAGCTTTCCCCCGTGATGATGTTCAGGTGTATATCAGTATGTAGTGTCTCTACTTTAAAGAGTCGCTCCTGCTGATGTTCAAGTGTATATCAGTATGTAGTGTCTCTACTTTAAAGAGTCCTCTCCTGCTGATGTTCAGGTGTATATCAGTGTGTAGTGTCTCTACTTTAAAGAGTCCGCTCTGCTGATGTTCAGGTGTATATCAGTATGTAGTGTCTCTACTTTAAAGAGTCCTCTCCTGCTGATGTTCAAGTGTATATCAGTATGTAGTGTCTCTACTTTAAAGAGTCCTCTCCTGCTGATGTTCAGGTGTATATCAGTATGTAGTGTCTCTACTTTAAAGAGTCCTCTCCTGCTGATGTTCAGGTGTATATCAGTATATAGTGTCTCTACTTTAAAGAGTCCTCTCCTGCTGATGTTCAGGTGTATATCAGTATGTAGTGTCTCTACTTTAAAGAGTCCTCTCCTGCTGATGTTCAAGTGTATATCAGTATGTAGTGTCTCTACTTTAAAGAGTCCTCTCCTGCTGATGTTCAGGTGTATATCAGTATGTAGTGTCTCTACTTTAAAGAGTCCTCTCCTGCTGATGTTCAGGTGTATATCAGTATGTAGTGTCTCTACTTTAAAGAGTCCTCTCCTGCTGATGTTCAGGTGTATATCAGTATGTAGTGTCTGATAAACTGCCTCTTTAGGGTCCTTGGCCTGAAACACGTTGAAAACCCAAAGTTAATACAGAAATATTGACAAGTCAGCTTTAATATAAAGGTGTTTGTGTGGTTGCATAGAAGTCAAACAGGCTTACAGTTGTTTTGAATATTGCAAAAGAGTTTAATATCTTTAAAAAAGTAAATTATAACAAACTGAACAAACCATCCCTGACATATGAAACTTTAAAAACAATGGCACATTCAGAGCAGCTTGTCACAGTATTTCATCGCAGGCTTAACTCCCAGGTATAGTATTCAATATCTAACCATAAAAAAGTTCCTGAGATATAAAACGTACCCGAGCAGAATCTCTTTGGTCTTTAGTTTAAAGGTCTCCTATCATGCAAAATGCACTTTTTGATGTCTTTTATACATAAACATGTGTCCCCGGTGTGTCAGGAGACTCACAAAGTGTCCCCTCTCTCTTTTCCTCCGTACCCAAATCTCTAAAAACGGGGGAACAACGGAGCTGATCCAGATTTGCGTCCGATATGACGTAATATCTGAAATGTGGACCCACGGGCCTATCAGAAACGTCGCTATCAGAAACAATGCCCGACTGTTTTGGACGTAATATGGTCTTTGTTTACATTAGCATCGCTAACACTCAGAGCTAACCTGTACTGGAGAGCATGTGTGTGAAGAAGCAGGAAATCAAAAAATGAACTCACCTTGTGGTAAACCTGAGAGAAAGAATTTGAGCTCCATACTGTTTCAGAAATAATCCTTGATGTGGTTTGGAACATGATGGCGTTTAATCACGGCTACGGACGTTTAAAGCTTTAGACCCCGAATCAGCACTTTAGTAACTGGGCTGAAATAGAGGGGTTTGAGGCTAAAATGCACGATCTGTTTGGTATTTTGAGCAAAACACTTCATAGACATGTTTTTTATATATTTGTATACATCTGAGACCTAAACTATATGCCTAAAAATAGTATAATAGGAGACCTTTAAAACACGAGGGAATGTCTCTCTGCAGTTTGAATGAATAAATACATAAATATGATTCTAGTACTTTGGGTAGAGCACCCTGGCGATCTGCTTGTCGGCCCTCTCCAGATCCAGCCACTTCCCACAGAGGAAGATGGTTGTGACGCCATTGGCTGTATTTGTTACCTCCACTCGGTCCAACAACCACCCGGGACTCAAACCGGAATTATCCTGATCCATCCGGACTTTCTGCAGCTCTCCCATGTCCAACATTTCCAGCAAGAAACGGTCCGTCTGCTCTCGTTCGAACAGATTTCTGAATTTCTGTCGTAGCTGTCGGCGCCCCGAGTCTCCGTTGACTCCGTAGATTGTGATGAAGACGTTGGCGTCCGTTCCCGCTCCTTTTTCGTCGCCCGTGATGACGATGATCTCGTATTTTACGGGCACTAAGCTGCGGGCTTTACTGGCGAAACTCTCGATGGTCTTGGTGCACTCGAAGGTCAGGAAGTCGTCTCTCTTTGGAGACAGAGGGATGAGGCCGTTGCAGATAAAGATGTACCTGAGGGGAGGATACAATAAAGTGTTACCAACGATCAATGACTTAACACTCACAGGTATTTTTAGATATAAAAACACATAATATGTTTTAATTATATTATGCAGTACTTTAAGACTACACAGTATTTTACAGATGTCTTCATTTCTGGCTCCAGTACATGTATTTGTTGAATATTCAGAATATGTATGTATGTAGTGTCTCTACTTTAAAGAGTCCTCTCCTGCTGATGTTCAGGTGTATATCAGTATGTAGTGTCTCTACTTTAAAGAGTCCTCTGCTGCTGATGTTCAGGTGTATATCAGTATGTAGTGTCTCTACTTTAAAGAGTCCTCTCCTGCTGATGTTCAGGTGTATATCAGTATGTAGTGTCTCTACTTTAAAGAGTCCTCTCCTGCTGATGTTCAGGTGTATATCAGTATGTAGTGTCACTACTTTAAAGAGTCCTCTCCTGCTGATGTTCAGGTGTATATCAGTATGTAGTGTCTCTACTTTAAAGAGTCCTCTCCTGCTCATGGTCAGGTGTATATCAGTATGTAGTGTCTCTACTTTAAAGAGTCCTCTGCTGTTGATGTTCAGGTGTATATCAGTATGTAGTGTCTCTACTTTAAAGAGTCCTCTCCTGCTGATGTTCAGGTGTATATCAGTATGTAGTGTCTCTACTTTAAAGAGTCCTCTCCTGCTGATGTTCAGGTGTATATCAGTATGTAGTGTCTCTACTTTAAAGAGTCCTCTGCTGCTGATGTTCAGGTGTATAGTCAGTCATTTTGTTGAATATTCAGAATATCTTACGGTCATATTAAATAAGACATTATTTATTTAAAAGTAAGTGTTAATTGAATCAATTGTTTTGATTACGGGTGAGGCTCTGAGGGGAGGACACAGAGAGGGACTAATGAGTCACCAACAAGTGGGATGAGTATTTAATTAGTGAATGGAACCTACTATTTGTTTGGCACAGAGAGCACAAATAATATAACAACCATCAAACAGCACTTATTCCAAAGTAAAAGCGGCGTGTAAAGACGAGCAGGAATGAGTCCTAAACACGGAAATAAGTTAGCATGTTAGCACAACCCTCGACCCGAGGAACAGTTACGAAAAACACACCCAATTATATCGTACGTTTTTATACATTACGTTTCCCATTTTTTATTCTATTATTCATTTGTTAATGTTATATGGATGGAGCTCTATTGAATCAGAAACATGGGGAATGTATATATTGTCCATATCCAACTGTATATGAGATTTATGATTAACTTTTAATGGAAATTCAAATACCTTCACTGAATCGTGTATCCAGCTTTAATAGTAATATATATTTTTGACATCATTTGTTTTTAAATAAGAGCTGTGCACTAGATTGAATTCATGCCGCGGTAAAACGTGGTTCATTTTGAAAAGTAACTGAAACTTAAAGGTCTCCTATTAGACTGTTTTTCATCAATATATCACAGGTCTCAGATATATCCAGAGCCTGTCTCTGATTGGCTGAAACACCAACAGATCATTGCAGCTTCCCATAATCCCCTCTGTTTCAGCCCTGTTTCCAAAGTGCTGATTCTCTGTCTGTTACTTTAGATGAAAATAAGGAGCCCCTCCCCACGCCCCTCTGAGAGAGATTTGGTTACAAAGAACACAATGGTGCTCTAGGAGGAGATTCAGGTGATAAGGTGGGGGGGGGTTACCTTGGTTGGTGATTGGCTAATGGTTACACAAGCCCAAACATCGTTATGACATCATAAAGTGGCCAAAATCTGATCAGCTCATTTTCAGACAGGTTTTTATAGAAATGGATCAGGAGAAAAAGAGAGAGAATCTTTGTTCCTGAAACTTTCAGAGTCTCTTTACACAGAGGGGACACATGTTGATGTAGAAGAGACATGAAGAAGAGGGGACACATGTTGATGTAGAAGAGACATGAAGAACAGGGGACACATGTTGATGTAGAAGAGACGTGAAGAAGAGGGGACACATGTTGATGTAGAAGAGACATGAAGAAGAGGGGACACATGTTGATGTAGAAGAGATATGAAGAAGAGGGGACACATGTTGATGTAGAAGAGACATGAAGAAGAGGGGACACATGTTGATGTAGAAGAGACATGAACAAGTGGATTTTGCATAATAGGTGACCTTTAAAATAAAGTGTTAAATATGAGAATGGAATTATGTAGAATGAGTGTTCGTGTAGATGTGGATTTCTGTGCATTATGGGATGTCTCACTTGTTTCCCAGTTCCCTCTCAGTGACCAGGACCTCCTCCACCTGCCAGAAAACTTCCCCTTTTACTTTCTTCCCATCTTTGGGTGTGTGACCCAGGCAGATCCCAGCGATGTCCCCCACGTTCTTGGATGAAAAGTCAAACCGATCAACATTTCCCCTGAAAAAAAGAAGTAAAAAGGGATAAAGCATGTCTTGGTTCTGCTGGGATCATCATATAAAGTGTAAAGGCAGACAGAGATGGCAAAGGTACACACATCCTTTACTCAAGTAGAAGTACAGATACTTGTGTTTAAAAATACTCTGGTAAAAGTAGAAGTACTGACTAAACTTCTTTACTCAAGTCAAAGTAAAGAGGGCTTTGAAATGTACTTAAAGGTCCCATGTCATGCTTTTCCGGTTATTACCCGTCACCTTGTGTGTTATGTAGGTTTTTATGCATGTAAACGGTCTGCAGAGTCACAAACCCTCAAAGTACACCCTGTAGGGAGTAAAACTCTAACATAGAAAATTCCTCCGCAAAACGCCTCGTTGGAGATTTCTCAGTTTCTTTCTTTGCTCCACGGATTGGTCCGTTTGGTTCCGGGTACGAACTGACGACCAAATGGACCAATCCGTGGAGCCGTTACGTTACGTCCGCGGAGCCGTTATGTTAAGCCTCTGCTGATTGGTCCAAATTGACCAATCCACGGACTTCCTCACACACACACTCAGTGCAGGCGGCTCTGCTGATTTCTCCTCCCTGGCTGCAGGCTGATAACAGACAGTTGGGATCTCTCTGAAATTCTCTCTGCAGACCCATTCTCACAGCGTTTATCAACCTTTTTCTTACTCAATATCAAGCCACACTTATTGTTTTTACTTCGGCTGTGAGTTTGTGTGTGCTCAGGATGAGTTTGGCTGTGTTTCGCTGTGTATCGCTAAACAAGGAAACCACACCTCCACGGAGCTCAGCGCGATTCACAACGTCCCGACCAATCAGAGCACACTGTGCTCACAGGGAGGGGGCGCAAGAGCTGCAACGAGCCGTTTAGTGGAGAGAGTGAATACTGCTGAATACACATACTTTACAGAGATGCTGTATGCGAAACCAATGTGAGTTTGGAAGAATGCACAGTATAAATCTATTTTAGTATACCTCAACAATGGAATTATGATCAGTGGAAATGGCCATGACATGGGCCCTTTAAGTAAAAAGTACCCATAACTAGCAGCTGTTTTAAAGAGTACCTGACCTCCCTTTATATTAATAGAACAATAATGTCATTGTTAGCTAATGAATGTTTCCATGCTGAACAACGGCAACATGACAACGTTTTCATTGGTCCCTCTTCTTAAAGCCCGCGTCACACTGTCCCGAAATTGTCACCAGATGGACACACGATAAAGGAAATGTTCAAATTCGGCTCTGATCGTAACAACATCGGGCCGTTCGTGAGGGCATCTTAAGCCATCGTATGAATGCCGGTGGAGTTTCTCAGGCTCCGGCAGCAACTTCGTGAGCGGTGGCAAAATCTTTGGCATGCCAACAAATTTCCGAAGGACCTTGCGAGGGTTCATTTTCGTGTTGAATTTGTGTGTCCATTTTGCCCTTCGTAAGGCCATCGTGTGGGCATCTTGTCAAATCGTGTCATCTTCGTCTTTACTTCGTGTGATCATCGGTGCCATCGGGCATTTTTCGCCTCACAAAGACAATACGAAGGAAACAAGAAGCTGCCCGATTGTCTTAGGAAGGCAACACGACTACGTGAAGCCCTCACGATGCCGTCGTGTAGCCATCGTATTATAGTACAGTTTGTGTTCCGTGAAACTGAAAAGGATATGACATTGTTTTTGTTACTTTCGTTGCAGTTGTATGTCTTAAATGTAATTTAGGTTAACTTCCTGTTTTATTTAGATGCTTTTATTTTGAAGGCGAGTTTACGCTGTTGACAGGAAGTTGTTGTTGCTATGGAAACAACATGACGGAGTGTGTGGTTCGGGTGCCATCGTGTGGCCTTCTGTAGGCATCGTACTTGCTTGGCAGCTGTTGCTTGGCTGTTGACCAAGTTCGGGGCCATCTTCGTGCGAAATTCACAATTCCATATTCGTGTGTCCGTCTGGTGTCAATGTCGGGACAGTGTGACGCGGGCTTTAGAGAAGACCAGGAAGTGATGGATACACGGATCGTGTTCAAATCAATAGGCACGCAATGACTCTAAATAATAAGGATCAGACTAAAGGAACCAGCCTGTTTGGAAAATGGAAGAAGTAGAAAGTACAGGTATTTGGGTTCAACATGTAAGAAGTAGAAAGTACAGGTATTTGGGTTCAAAATGTAAGAAGTAGAAAGTACAGGTATTTGGGTTCAAAATGTAAGAAGTAGAAAGTACAGGTATTTGGGTTCAAAATGTAAGAAGTAGAAAGTACAGGTATTTGGGTTCTAAATGTAAGAAGTCAAAGTAAAAAGTCGTCAGAAAAATAAGTAGTGGAGTAAAGTACTGATACCAGAAACATGTACTTAAGTACAGTAACGAAGTATTTGTACTCCTATACTTCCGACCTCTGAGGCAGATTTAGAGAGAAAGATAGTTCCTTTAAGCTCTTGCACCTACCGCAGGAACCGCTTCTTCTTGGAGGAGTTCTCCATTACAAATTCTTTTGATCGGCCCTTCTTCCCCTCGAGAACAATCCAGGCGTTTTCTTTGGTTTCAGTTTCTCCAGTCGTGATGCAGATTTCGTACTCTGTAGAAAGAAGTCATCGGTGTCAGTTGAACACAAACAGAAGAATGTACACCATATGAAGATGCATTAGCTCAGAAATCTACTATATGAGGTCATTTTGAAGTAATAATCCTTTTCTTATATTCAATCAAACCCCACTTTTGATACCATTTAGACTATAATCCACCTTTGCTGCTACCACACCAACCAGGACTGACATGTTATTGATCACACATTTAAAAAGTGACTATTATCTGTTGGGGAATCATTTGCTTAACCTTCGACCCAGTTCATCGTTTTCTCTCTTTAGTGTCTCTTTTCCCACGGCATAGTTCTACGGCCTTGGCTATTGCTGCTATCTCTCTTTAGGAGGAGCAGCTTGGGTATTGCTGCTATCTCTCTTAAGGAGGAGCAGCTTGGGTATTGCTGCTATCTCTCTTTAGGAGGAGCAGCTTGGGTATTGCTGCTATCTCTCTTTAGGAGGAGCAGCTGGGGCGCATTGTTGTTGCCAGTCTATGACAGAGCACAAGCCGCCATGAGGTAGTTTACTGTTCAGGGACGTAGGTTCCCTGGCGCACATTCTTTTCTATGGACGAGAGCTCTAGTTAGATTCAGGGTCCATAATGCTTTAGTCTCACTGATGAAGAATGTTGATTATTACACTCCGAACTAGTTAAAACCTTGAGCTGCAGAAAGAGTTCTTCAGAATTGGTTTGGCAACCGCTGTGCCAACTCGTGACACACCACCTGTCAATTCTCCGGCCGTAACTCAGAATGTGTTTGCCATCAGAGCTCCAGCTCTCCTCAGAAGTTTCCCCCACAGACTTGTACATTTTATAGGATATGGCAACCATTTTGAACGTACATGGAAAGTTTGAAACTGTGTACTCTTCCCTAACTGATTCATCATTCCTTATTTTCTTTTTTTAACTGAATTGGAACACAGATTACTAAAGTCAACCATGACTAACGTTTATCTCGACCGTCTAAGTGTTTTTTGTTGCTTTGTTTTGTGCTGTGATTTCAACCATCTGTATGTCTATCATTTTAAAATCTTTTTGTACTATTAATCTTGTCTTATTCTGTAGTCCTTGACACCGTATGTGTGTGTAAAAAGTGACTATTGCTCTGTGCTTACTGGTCTTCTCGTTGAGGTCCAGGTAGTCGTTGTTAGCGCACGCCAGCTCCCTCATTATCTGCCCGTCGTCGTCGTTCTTGGCGAGCCAGCGGTCACACGGGAAACGAAATGTTTTGTCCATGATCTCGTCCTTCACATCGATGAAGTCCAGGTGCCATCCGGGAGAAGGACCTGGAGGAATGGGATCAGGAGAGGACACTTGTTGGGAAAATACTGAATGTACTCTTCCAATATGAGAGTAACATGAACAAAGGTACCCCAACTGTAGCTGTGAACATGACAGGATGTATGATTACCTAGAAGAGCATCAGGACTGTTTTAGGCATATGATAGCTATGTGATTAACATGATGATTCAGCCTCTATGGAGATAGACATATGACAAGCATGATCATTTCTGACGTGGAGCTAATCTGAAGTAAACATTGAATACTGCTTTCTATTCCTCCATCTTGTGACTGTGTAACTCCCTCTCTTGTATATCAGCATGTGAAGGACACTGTTCAGGAACTAGTTGATGCTCTGTATGTGATGACTACTTCCATTCTGGAGAGGATCAGAAATACATGGATCCTGAGATTGAAGCTCAAGCCGGGGACCAGTGATATTTTTCTAACAACACTCAAAGAATGTGAGGATTAATGAAAGATATGAATTGGGCTATATGAAGAACATTTAAAACATTTTCAGACATTTTTAATTCATAGAACATCTGCTACTACTGCAATATTTCTTGTATTAAACAGATGTATTCCCAGCATGGTGTTTTCTGAGGGTGTTTACCTGAGTTGTCGTGCCACACTCGGACTTTTGACAGTTCTCCCATACTCAGGATCTCAGAGAATCGAAACGTGTCGACCTGCTTTCTCTCGAACTTGTTGGACTTGCTGCATTCCTTCAGAGCCAACGTCCCCGTGTCTCCGTTCTCCCCGAAAATCACGATCCACACGTTGGCGTCGGTGCCGGCACCTGAGGAGACGAGAGAAAGGTCACACAGTTAGAAATACAATATCAGAATTTCCCAGATGTGGGAAGTAGTGGAGTACAAATACTTCGTTACTGTACTTAAGTACATGTTTCTGGTATCAGTACTTTACTCCACTACTTATTTTTCTGACGACTTTTTACTTTTACTTCTTACATTTTGAACCCAAATACCTGAACTCTCTACTTCTTACATGTTGAACTCAAATACCTGTACTTTCTACTTCTTACATTTTGAACACAAATACCTGTACTTTCTACTTCTTCCATGTTGAACACAAATACCTGTACTTTCTACCTCTTACATTTTCCAAACAGGCTGGTTCCTTTAGTTTGAATGTGTGTTTGGTGGCGTGATCATTATTATTTAGAGTCATTGCGTGCCTATTGATTTGAACACGATCCGTGTATCCATCATTTCCTGGTCTTCTCTAAAGAAGAGGGACCAATGAAAACGTTGTCATGTTGCCGTTGTTCAGCATGGAAACATTCATTAGCTAACAATGACATTATTGTTCTATTAATATAAAGGGAGGTCAGGTACTCTTTAAAACAGCTGCTAGTTATGGGTACTTTTTACTGAAGTACATTTCAAAGCCCTCTTTACTTTTACTTGAGTAAAGAAGTTTAGTCAGTACTTCTACTTTTACCAGAGTATTTTTAAACACGAGTATCTGTACTTCTACTTAAGTAAAGGATTTGTGTACTTTTGCCCTCTCTGGAATTTCCACCTGGGACAAAAACATGTTGGATTAAAAAACAGAACATATACATTTGGCTCTTTAAGAGGGAAATTCAAGCCCTTTTTCAGGTTATTTTAACCCACATTTTCCCACTCTCAAAGCCTTTATCATCACATTTAATTGTTACTTTAAATGCAATTGGAAAAAGGAAGTTTGCAGAATGATTTAACACCCCATAGTAATACAGATATTATTCACCTTGTTCATTCTACTAGCTGTTTATATAACCTCTCTATGTTTTGATTATGTAATGTTAGCTCACTCTGCTGTACGTCCGGTGGGAAATGTCACAAAACAACAAACTAAAATATGATCATGGGATAGTTGGATATCAAATATTTAAATACTTAAAATTACACTTTATAGCTTACCCTTAAACAATCGGTTAAAATAAATCCTTTTCTGATGTTTTAAGACTGAATACAATGTGCCTAAATGTCAGTTTCAAAATCTGAATGTGCACAGTTAGAATTCATTTGTTTTCACTATATAATTGTAATGGCTTTTCTGATCGTATTGTTTCATATTATCCTCATTACTGACTTCATGCTCACTGCAAAAAAAATGCATTTGAAGCGCTCGCACTTTGTTGAAGATCTATTCAAATGAAAAGACACTAAGTAAATGTACATGAAGCGGCACCTTTTAGTCATTTTCTGTAGAAAAATCTGATATTTGTACAGATTTAATGAGTTATGTTAGTGTGAGCGACATTCAAACTGAATATATAGAGAGAATAATCTACTTTTAAATTAGTATTCTCTTTTCATATACGCGTCACACTTTACGTGCAGATCTTCTCGTCATGATCCCAAAAGAGACCATTATTTCCCTGTGTGTGTGTGGCCTAGCATTACTATCCTTGTGGGGACCTAAATCTGTTTACACAGTCACATGTGGGGACTCGCCTCCCTTATGGGGACATATTGGAGGTCTCCATGAGAGGAATCATTAATTTTAGGGTTAAGGTTAGGCATGTGTTGGTTATGGTTAAGGTTAGGATAAGTCTCCAGGAAATGCATGTAAGTCAATGTAATGTCCCCTGAAGTCATGTATACATGGTGTGTGTGGTGTGTGTGTGTGTGTGTGTGTGTGTATGTGCGTGTGTGTACTCATTATTGCTCAGTGGAGGTGCAGTAGCTTCCAGAAAGAGGCGAAGTGTTTGAAGTCGGCTCAGACTATCGTATTGATCAGCAGCAGAAATACTGCCGTGGATGTGAAGAGGATTTTCTTTCATTAACACGTTTGGAGTCAAACATGAATTATTCCGTCTATATTTCCTCCAGGGAAACACAAATCCTCTGCACAAGGACAGGTCAAATGAGGATGAGAAGCGATGTAACAAACGCATGAGGGTTTGAACAGTTTGAGTAACTTTTTAAAGTGAATAAGCTGCAAAAATTCCCACTCTCTCAAAGCGTTAAGAGTCTTTTTTCTTGTGTATTTCACAGCTCACAGTTTGTAGAGTTCACAGATGTTACATAACTCTTTATCCTCATTTTACCTGTGCTTGTGCAAAGCAGCACCCACTACCTTTTAAACAGCATGAGTATCTTATTAAAGGGGACCTATCATGCAAAATGCACTTTGTGATGTCTTTTATACATAAAGATGTGTCCCCGGTGTGTCGGGGAACTCACGCAGCGTCAGAAAATAAAACCCTCTCTCTTTTCCTCCGTACCCAAATCTCTAAAAACGGGGCTACAACGGAGCTGATCCAGATTTGCGTCCGATATGACGTCATATCTGAAATGTGGACCCACGGCCCTATCAGAAAGTTGCTATCAGAAACAATGCCCGACTATTTTGGACGTAATATGGTCGGTGTTTACATTAGCATTGCTAACACTCAGAGCTAACCTGTACTGGAGAGCATGTGTGTGAAGAAGCAGGAAATAAAAAGGAACTCACCTTGTGGTATAACCGGCAAGAGAGAAAGCCTTTGAGCTCCATACTGTTTCAGAGATAATCCTTGATAATCCATGATATGGCGTTTCATCACGGCAGTATTTAGTTTAGACAGTAGCTGCCGGGTCCCGCATGAGCTCAGCGACCTCCCTTCTTATTTTTTTTATCAATTTCCTTATTTTTTTAAAGCTTTATACCCCAAATCAGCACTTTAGAAACAGGAAGTGAAATAGAGGGATATGAGGCATGGCTAGAATGGGTGATCTGTTTGGTATTTTGAGCAAAACACTTCATAGACATGTTTTTTCTATATTTTTAATATATCTGAGACCTATGCTATTGCCTAAAAATAGCATGATAGGTGACCTTTAACACTAAGATAACACTGTATATATTGTGGTGCACTCGTTATACATTGCAGCACATTTTGGCTTTAACATCTTATGCTTGTATACATATTATTTTTGTACTTCTCATTCAACCATTTTCTTCTATTTCAAAGAGTATAGTATATTGTAAGTGTTTATTTTACCAGCTTTTCATATTGATTTTGTACATTTTGATCAGGATTATTTACGCCATTAAAAATGAGTTGACAATGGGATTTTTTCACGGTTAATTGAGGGTGAAGAGCTACTTAAGACATCCATAAACTCAGCCTTGAGAATAAGATAATGGTTAAAATAATGAGACTATAATCAATACAAGGATAAAGCGCTGATTTGACAGTTTCTCAGAGTTCATCCTCTTTGCTCTTTAAGCTCCTGCAGGTTTCCCTCCAGTGTCTTATTTTGAAAGAAATCAATCGAGAGGTGACGGCGCTCTGACAGATCAAATCTCTGCTCTGACATGTGATGCATTCAGGGACCTCAGGAGGAGCTGGAGGATGTAACTGATGATGAAAGAAGATTTCAGAGCGGCTCTACGCTGACCTGAGATGAAGAGGATGGATACTGTCGGTCCGTCTAATGAGTTCACATGATCTGATGAATGTGTTTAAAGGTCCCCTATTATCCTGTCTTTCATCAATATATTATAGGTCTCAGATATATCCAGAGCCTTTCTCTGATTGGCCGAAACATCAAACAGATCATTGCAGCATCCCATAATCCCCTCTGTTTCAGCCCTGTTTCCAAAGTGCTGATTCTCTGTCTGTTACTTCAGATGAAAATAAGGAGCCCCTCCCCACGCCCCTTTGAGAGAGATTTGGTTAAAAAGAACACAATGGTGCTCTAGGAGGAGATTCAGGTGATAAGGTGGGGGGGGTTACCTTGGTTGCTGATTGGCTAATGGTTACTCAAGCCAAAACATCGTTATGACATCATAAAGTGGCCAAAATCTGATCAGCTCATTTTCAGACAGGTTTTTATAGAAATGGATCAGGAGAAAAAGAGAGAGAATCTTTGTTCCTGAAACTTTCAGAGTCTCTTTACACAGAGGGGACACATGTTGATGTAGAAGAGACATGAAGAAGAGGGGACACATGTTGATGTAGAAGAGACATGAAGAAGAGGGGACACATGTTGATGTAGAAGAGACATGAAGAAGAGGGGACACATGTTGATGTAGAAGAGACATGAAGAAGAGGATTTTTTTGCATAATAGGTGACCTTTAACCGCCATGCACTCATTTTGGAAAGGTCTGGTCTATAGTTGTGTGAGGAGGATTTACCTGCAGTGTCGCTGGTTTTGACCTGAACTATATAAGTTGTTGGCTCCACCATCATCTCCTCGTCCACCACAGCAGCCATCTCACAGATCATAGTCCTCTTGGGTCCGTGAGTCCTGGAGAGCCAGTCCTCGTATGTGAACACAGAAACCTCCTCTGTGGTCAGGTTACGCATGATCACCTGCAGGAACAGAGGATTCAAAGGATTCAAAGGTTTTAATGTCATATGCACAATTCTTCTGTCTTCCAACAATGCAACATATATAATAACATTTCCTCACTAGATAAAGGTGTTCCCTCGTCTGTCTGCGTATGTATGGGTATGCACTGTTGGGTCCATTTCACTACACACACATCTGCTTGTGATGCTGAACACACAAAGCTCTGTTCAGGGTCGAATCAAGGAGACGTTCCCAGCCGGAGAGTCCCAGATACGGAGGGACAGCGCTCTGACGGCTGGGATGCTCTGCAGGGGAAACTAAGGAGACGTGTGCAGAGGAAATGTGTTCTGTTTCATCAAAGCTCTGCTGCTGAGGCATCAGGGTGAATCTGGAGGTGAGCCGTGATGCTGTCCTCACAGGGTCAGCCAAAGAGAAAAAGAGCTGAAGCATTTTGGGAACAAATGGAGGAAGCTGCAGGAGCGATGTCATTTTGGAAGCTAGCATTGCAGTGTTTCCTGCTACAAGGAAGCTAATAGGTTTTGGCATGGGATATTGGATTATTGCGTAAAATTAGTGGCGAGAAACGTCAATTTGTTTTTGCAGGATAATCTCCAAAAATAATAGAATAGAATATAATCATGTCATTATACATGTACAATGAAAGAAAGAAAAGCTTCTCCCTTTTAAAAGGTGCCATCAAAACAAAAACATCACAACATACGACAACAAATACACGCAGCATACATACTTATGTAGGAATAAAGAATAAAGTGTTGGGGAATAATTTGCCCTGCATGTCCTCCTTCGCCCTCTGACGCAGCTGACCAACCTTGAGCAGCCGTTATCTCCCTTAAGGAGGGGCTGCCCTAGACTCTCGGTCAGAGATAGTCATTGTTGTGGGACACCTGGAACACATCCTTCTCGGGGTGTAGATGACCCGAGCCATAAGCGACAACAAATGTGATTCAGTGTCCTCAGCTGTTTAGTCTACTATTGAAGAATGTTGATTATTACACTCTGAACTAGTTAAAACCTGGAGCTACAGGAGGGGTCTTCAGATTGATTGTGGCATCTCAACCGTGTGGTCAGACCTGGCCCGTGACATGTCTTGTGAATTCTCCGGTCGAAGCTCCAAATAAACCGTCAGTGTTTGCCATCAAAGCTCCAGCTCTCCTCGTGTCTCTCTGAGTCCTGACTCCATCAAAGCTCCAGCTCTCCTCGTGTCTCTCTGAGTCCTGACTCCATCAAAGCTCCAGCTCTCCTCGTGTCTCTCTGAGTCCTGACTCCATCAAAGCTCCAGCTCTCCTCGTGTCTCTCTGAGTCCTGACTCCATCAAAGCTCCAGCTCTCCTCGTGTCTCTCTGAGTCCTGACTCCATCAAAGCTCCAGCTCTCCTCGTGTCTCTCTGAGTCCTGACTCCATCAAAGCTCCAGCTCTCCTCGTGTCTCTCTGAGTCCTGACTCCATCAAAGCTCCAGCTCTCCTCGTGTCTCTCTGAGTCCTGACTCCATCAAAGCTCCAGCTCTCCTCGTGTCTCTCTGAGTCCTGACTCCATCAAAGCTCCAGCTCTCCTCGTGTCTCTCTGAGTCCTGACTCCATCAAAGCTCCAGCTCTCCTCGTGTCTCTCTGAGTCCTGACTCCATCAGCTCCAGCTCTCCTCGTGTCTCTCTGAGTCCTGACTCCATCAAAGCTCCAGCTCTCCTCGTGTCTCTCTGAGTCCTGACTCCATCAAAGCTCCAGCTCTCCTCGTGTCTCTCTGAGTCCTGACTCCATCAAAGCTCCAGCTCTCCTCGTGTCTCTCTGAGTCCTGACTCCATCAAGCTCCAGCTCTCCTCGTGTCTCTCTGAGTCCTGACTCCATCAAAGCTCCAGCTCTCCTCGTGTCTCTCTGAGTCCTGACTCCATCAAGCTCCAGCTCTCCTCGTGTCTCTCTGAGTCCTGACTCCATCAAAGCTCCAGCTCTCCTCGTGTCTCTCTGAGTCCTGACTCCATCAAAGCTCCAGCTCTCCTCGTGTCTCTCTGAGTCCTGACTCCATCAAAGCTCCAGCTCTCCTCGTGTCTCTCTGAGTCCTGACTCCATCAAAGCTCCAGCTCTCCTCGTGTCTCTCTGAGTCCTGACTCCATCAAAGCTCCAGCTCTCCTCGTGTCTCTCTGAGTCCTGACTCCATCAAAGCTCCAGCTCTCCTCGTGTCTCTCTGAGTCCTGACTCCATCAAAGCTCCAGCTCTCCTCGTGTCTCTCTGAGTCCTGACTCCATCAAAGCTCCAGCTCTCCTCGTGTCTCTCTCTGAGTCCTGACTCCATCAGAGCTCCAGCTCTCCTCGTGTCTCTCTGAGTCCTGACTCCATCAAAGCTCCAGCTCTCCTCGTGTCTCTCTGAGTCCTGACTCCTATTGCTTCAGAAGTTTCCCCCACAGTAATAATAGGTATGTATTTATAATAATGATATATATGTATATCATTATTATTGTATCATTATATATATTATATTGTATGTGGTTTTTAAATAAAAACCACATGTAGGATTTTTTTAAGATTTAATGCGATCGCTAAAAGTAAATGAATATTCTTTTGACTTTAACGTCAATACTGCTTTAAAAAAAGTTTGGAGTAAAAACAAGAAGACTCTACATCTTATCAATACTAATCCACTACTGTTTATATTGTAATATATATCTTATATCATTTTGAATTACCTAAAATAAAAATTACCAAAATATATTTGTATTCATTTTTCTTGTTTTATTTGACATTTTACATGTTTTTCTTCTATATTCTTACTTAACTTATATACTACTTTTCTTTCAAATGAAGGAACCAGAGGTGTAGAAGTGCTGACTCATTTACGGCTTTTAGGACTCATCCCTGCAGCTCTCTATGAATGTAATCGATTCTTAAAACATGTGTCACATCCACCAGACAAAAAAATGTTCTCTACTGGATACACAAAACATACAGTGCTCATTAGTGTGTGTGTGTGTGTGTGTGTGTGTGTGTGTGTGTGTGTGTGTGTGTGTGTGTGTGTGTGTGTGTGTGTGTGTGTGTGCTGCTATAAACATCAGCATGGTGAATAAATTGGTCAATACGCTGAACCCAGGATCTCTGGGCCCTGCTGTGTGTGTGTGTTTGTGTGTGTCTGTGTGTGTGTGTGTGTGTGTGCGTGCGTGTGTTTGTGGGTGGATGAATCATTGACCATTCTCCTGCAGGCAGGGATAGATGTGTGTGTGTGTGTGTGTGTGTGTGTGTGTGTGTGTGTGTGTGTGTGTGTATGTGTCTGTGCATGCGTTTGGATGAATCATTGACCATTCTCCTGCAGGCAGGGATAGATGTGTGTGTGTGTGTGTGTGTGTGTGTGTGTGTGTGTGGTGTGTGTGTGTGTGTGATATAATAGATGAATGACCTACAGCATGCAGTGCCAGTATAAAAACAAACGTGTGGTTGCTCTGTTGTTATTGATCTTTGAAGGAGCTCTCACTGTTCTGCTTGTTATTCTCCTGGTTTCATGTTTTCTCTTCAAAACCAGTAAATCCTCTCACAAGATTAAAGGAAACCAGTGAGACGTGCATGAACAGCTGATTCTGGAGACTTAAACCTGATTAAGCTTTTCTTTTGTATCTAATATATGACCATTTGTGTAAGAAGTCACCATCTCCTGCCTCTGATTTCTGTCTTATCCTATGCAGTGTGTCTTCCTAGTTTTTGTGTCACTTCTTGGTTGTTTTTTGGGCCGTTTTGGTTGTGTTTCTTATCTTAGCAGACGTGTTGCAACTCTCCGGAGTCTTCTGGGTCTTCTTATGGTCGTTTGTCCTCTCTTAGTAGTTGTTTTGCATCTCTATGTGTACTTTCTGTGTCTCTTCTTGGTTCTTTCTTTGGCCTTCTTGGACGTTTTGCATCCCTGTGGTGTTTTTATGTCTCTTTTTGTCAATTTGCATCTATTTGTGTTCATTTTGCATCCCTGTGGTAGATTGTATTAAGTGTAGGTATTTGCACTGTATCATCTTATGACTGTTATATAATACAATACTATTTTTTTTTTATCATAAACAGATGCTCTAAGCCCCCATACTTGTTGGTCCGCTTCCCTTTCAGTATTCTGACCCATTTTAACAAAAGGCTTCACACATCTTTTTCCAATATGCACCACGACCTCTACTTTGTTGTGTAAAATCATTGTATTTTCCACTTTGAAGTGAGCTGACCTTATCGAGGAACCAGTCAGGTCGACTTCCTGATCCGTCGATACGAAGTCTCATCTTCCTCAGGGGAGCGATGTCATCAATCTCCATGTTGACCGTGTCCTCCTGACCACGCTCAAACCTGGAAGTACACACATCCTTTACTCAAGTAGAAGTACAGATACTCGTGTTTAAAGATACTCTGGTAAAAGTAGAAGTACTGACTAAACTTCTTTACTCAAGTAAACGTAAAGAGGGCTTTGAAATGTACTTAAGTAAAAAGTACCCATAACTAGCAGCTGTTTTAAAGAGTACCTGACCTCCCTTTATATTAATAGAACAATAATGTCATTGTTAGCTAATGAATGTTTCCATGCTGAACAACGGCAACATGACAACGTTTTCATTGGTCCCTCTTCTTTAGAGAAGACCAGGAAATGATGGATACACGGATCGTGTTCAAATCAATAGGCACGCAATGACTCTAAATAATAATGATCACGCCACCAAACACACATTCAGACTAAAGGAACCAGCCTGTTTGGAAAATGGAAGAAGTAGAAAGTACAGGTATTTGGGCTCAACATGTAAGAAGTAGAAAGTACAGGTATTTGGGTTAAAAATGTAAGAAGTCAAAGTTAAAAGTCACAGAGTTTATAATTTGCAGCATCCTGAAACTGTTTTTATCTTATATTACTTTCAGTTTGCCTACCTGTCCTCGTTCTTCTTCAGCAGCATCTCCTCCGTGGTGCCGTTGGCTCCGAACACAGACATGAAGATCAGAGTGTCGGTTCCTGCGTTCTGAACGTCTCCGGTCACCACCGTCACCTCGTAAAGAATCTGACAGGAAAACACAAGACATGTTACTCGCTATATTTGTATGTCCCTTATTGTACTCCACAAGCAAGTCATCTATCTGTATCTATACGATAATAGTGAATGGTCTACAGCAGCGGTTCCCAACCTTTTTCAACTCAGGGCCCACTTAAGAATCAAAAAAATGTTCGCGGCCCACATTCAACCATAAATAAAGTTCTGATTGGTCAATTCAGAACATGTGACACGTTATTAATCCAGTAGTACAGACCGCTGTCAAGGACTGTAATGACTAAGGAGGATTGAGAATGAGAAGGTTCAAATAAAACAAAATCTTAATAATGAAATGTTTCCACACAAATCATAATGTTTTGCAAATTATTTGGAGGCCCACTTGCAATGCTTTCGTGGCCCACTAGGAGGAGTAAAGTACTGATACCAGACAAATGTACTTAAAGGTAGGGTAGGGTAGGTAAGAATGGAGAAACCAGCTCGAGTGCGCTAGAATTTGAAAGTACGCAGCCGAATAAAATCTTCCCCTTCCTTCAGACTTCCTCACAGAGCCCCTCCTCCAACACACGAACGCGCACATGACCAATGAGGGCACGAGATAAGTTTGTGCACAGATGGAAGGCTGACAGGCAGGTAGGCCATCCAGTTACTTTAGCCGGGCCGGCTCAGATGATTGGTCGTGCTTTTTACAGCGCCACGGCTTCCACAGATGACATGTTTTTATGGATTTATTGTCAAAGCATTTCATGTATTCATTGCTATCGGGATGTTAAGAGCATTCCATGGAATATAACAACAAGTGTTCCTGAAGTGAATTACATACCCCACCTTTAAGTACAGTAACGAAGTATTTGTACTCCACTATTTCCCTCCTCTGGCTGTAGCTAATGATGAGTCCTTTATATTTCATTATCCTACCTGCTGGCAGATGGAAATGGCCTCTGCGTCCAACACGTTGAAAACTCGAGACGTCAGACCGTCTCCTCGATCTTTGGCCAGCCAGCACTTGCAGGCGAAGATATATTTGACCCCTTTGGTTGGCACGGCAACAGAAAGCTCGTCCACCAACCAGCAGCTTTCTGGGGTCGCCCCGTCATGACCGAGCTGCAGGGGGGGGGGGGGGGTTATCAATGACTTTGTTTCAAATATTTGTATTGAGAAGAAGCACACACGTGTAAGCAATAGTACAGACTGCTTTGGGGTGGAAATCATGCTTCTCTTTTTCAACATAGAAGACAAAGAGAACAGCCAACAAGAAATAATAAAGAAGAAACATAGCATGACAGGAATACCACACATAATGACACACATAGTCATAGTGGGAAAGAACATACAACATAGTATATATAATTAAACTTAAAGGGTACACAATCACTTCAAGAGGGTGTGTGTGTGTGTGTGTGTGTGTGTGTGTGTGTGTGTGTGTGTGGGGGGGGGAATCATTAATTTTAGGGTGAAGACTTGGTTAGGGTAAGTCTCCAGGAAATGCATGTAAGTCAATGTAATGTCCCCTGAAGTGATGTATAAATGGTATGTGTGTGTGTGTGTGTGTGTGTGTGTACATTTGTAAAATATATTTTTTTGCTATTCATTTTATTGTATTCTTCTTTCATTTATTGTTTCATTTTATTTATTTTTTTACTTTTCTTCAGAGAAATATTGTGCTTTGAACTCTACACTACATTTATTTAACACTTAGAGTCACTTTTTACATATAAAAACCTATAATATGCTTTTATGATTAAGTACTGTACTACTAATCTACCCAGTATTTTACAAAGTTTCTAAAATTGGCAAAATTATAATGCATCTACGTGTATTCTTTACGTTATAAAAACAGCATAATATAACAATAAATAACATTATAACACTGTAAGAAGAGCCATTCTGCATACTGACTATAATCTGATACCTTTAACTGATGTGACTTCTACTTAAGAAACCTGTTGAGATCAGGGGCCTCATTCATAAAGCCTTGCGTAGGATTCACGTGGGAAGGTTGCTTACGTAGGACAAAGCAAATAAATACGCAGACATTTTCCGATTCATAAAAGACAGCGTACCGGCATAGGACGTGCGTACGGCACATCCTACGCCGGTTGCCCTTTATAAATCACAATCAACTCGAAATGCGGCGCAGCTTCTGCGGGCTTCACGTAACGCCCATATTTGCCTATAAATAGTCAAAGAAACGCCCATTCATTCATTCTGACTGACTGCAGGAAGAAGATCGCAGGAAATGACGACAGAACAGCTAAAAAAGACGTCTCACACCGAGTCAGATTTTGGTTCTTTTGTGGAGGTCGAGATAAATCACATTGTTTGGTGGATGCAGTTTGAACCAGAGTAGCAGCATGGAGGTCGGATCGTCACCAACATAAATAAATAAGTGGTCCGAAAAAGGTTAATGACAAAATACACATAACCTTCCTCAGGCAGTGTGTTTGTACCGGGGACAGGAGACCCCCCATGATGAGAAACTGTAAGAAATGATCGGGGAATCCCTCCGGAGTGGAGTCATGGCGACTGGATCTGAATGATTTTGTTGTATTTGGTGGTTTGTGTTCCAGCTGTCGATCAGCAACTATAGATCCATAATCCACCAGTTAAAGGAAATACAACTAATGGTTTGTGTTATATCAGCTGTACAATTTACCACATGGTGTTCCTAGTTTCCATACCGCCTGTGTTTTACAAGCGACTTATCAAGTACTGGCGAACGGCATAAAACACGATTAAACGGGATAGTATATAAAACCATGCTCGTATCTATACAACCGATAGAAACGCAAAACGGCGTCAGTTTAAAGTAATTCTGTCCTTCTGTTTACCGCATCATTTATGAGAATACATTTCTTAACAAGAGAACATAATCGAGGGGTGATCAATATCATTTCCGTATTTATTTATTTCTCCAAGTTATGTGTTTGTGTGCACTGAGGAGTCTCAAACGGGCGTTTGTTAAATCATTTTAAGATTGGCTTTAATCAATGTTTGAAAATGAATTCTATGAGGTAACATTTTTATTTATGGAATTATTTCCACCTATTTCTCTCCATTCTTCCTTCTGCCAACGGTGTCGCAGTTTCTCGTCCCTCCCGTTTTTGTGCTCAGTGCGTACGCATGGGTCAGAGTTTGCGTGGAGGACCGCACATTTTCCCGTCAAGTTTGTTTTTTAGAAATCGCAAACATTGCGTAGAAACTGGCGTACGCCATCTTTTGAGCGTACGCACCGTTTGTAAATGAGGCCCCAGGACTTCTCGGTCACAATAATACAAACCTGGAACTCTTTACCCACTCAAATCAAAGACATACTGTATCATTTCCCAAAATACAATTCTTTTCTGATCTTACCTCGACCTTCTTGATCTCCCCCCACGTCTGACCCGTACGACTGGAAGCTCTCCAGAGATCCGGATTCGAAGCCTCTCCTCTCGTCGGGCAGATCCAGCCACAGCCTCTCCGTCTGGGCGTGGTTCGACCCGATGATGATCACAAACGCCCGGCTGAGCGTGCTGGCGTCTCTCTCCAACCCGGTGCAGATGGTGATGTGGTACGGGATGACTGCACAGAGAAGCAGTTCAATTCAATTCAAATGTATTTATATAGCCCAATATCACAAAACACATGTGTCTCAGAGGGCTTCACAAAACAACAAACATATCTGAGAATATGGTAGAATGACAAGATTTCATTCACGAGAGCAGGAGACTCTGTAGATTGGCTTTTAATACTTGTAGGAGCCATTTGATGGGAGTTGTTGGCACAGATACAACAACCATTCACTGATTCATTCAACCTTGGTAATGTAAACTCTCAATAAACATCAGACTAAACTGCACCAAAGACCGGAAATCATCTGTTCTGCGTCTGGATCTCTCAACCTCCTGTGAAGTAATGGCCAAACGAATATAGGATATTGGAACAACAAAGTTTCCTTTACATACTAGTTGAACATGACATTTTGACATTTCTATATGTTTTTATATATTTCTAGTTATTGTGCTTTTTATCTTTTTTTTAAATTATTGTTTTATTATTTCACTCCTATTGTGTTATTTGATATTGTATATGTTCCCTGTACAGCACTTTGGTCAAATGAGGCTCAGCGTAAGTTCAACCAGGAAGACCGTCTTTACTCTTCATTTACTATTCCCATGTAACTACTCTCTCTCCTCTCAATAAGTGATCGGGGGCGTCACTCTCCAGCTTAACCAATCACTTCGCTCTATTCCCAAGAGCCTATCATAGCGCTCTGCCAAACCTTTTAAATCTGCTCTCCCTCCTCTGACAGCTGTCCTTTCAGGTGACTCGACGCAACCCTCCTCCACCCCTTTTCACCTCCTGTCCCTCTGAATCCAGGGTCAAGCTAAGCCCCTCCCCTTCAGACCGAACCCAACTATCCATTCACCACCACCAGGCTCAAGCTAATTCCCTCCCCTTCAGACTGAACCCAACTATCCATTCACCACCACCAGGCTCAAGCTAAGCCCCTCCCCTTCAGACCGAACCCAACTACCCATTCACCACCACCAGGGTCAAGCTAAGCCCCTCCCCTTCAGACCGAACCCAACTACCCATCCACCACCACCAGGCTCAAGCTAAGCCCCTCCCCTTCAGACCGAACCCAACTATCCATTCACCACCACCAGGCTCAAGCTAAGCCCCTCCCCTTCAGACCGAACCCAACTATCCATTCACCACCACCAGGCTCAAGCTAATTCCCTCCCCTTCAGACTGAACCCAACTATCCATTCACCACCACCAGGCTCAAGCTAAGCCCCTCCCCTTCAGACCGAACCCAACTACCCATTCACCACCACCAGGGTCAAGCTAAGCCCCTCCCCTTCAGACCGAACCCAACTACCCATCCACCACCACCAGGCTCAAGCTAAGCCCCTCCCCTTCAGACCGAACCCAACTATCCATTCACCACCACCAGGCTCAAGCTAAGCCCCTCCCCTTCAGACCGAACCCAACTATCCATTCACCACCACCAGGCTCAAGCTAAGCCCCTCCCCTTCAGACCGAACCCAACTACCCATTCACCACCACCAGGGTCAAGCTAAGCCCCTCCCCTTCAGACCGAACCCAACTACCCATTCACCACCACCAGTGTCTAGACCTCGGGGGGGTTTCATCGGATCGGTTCTCCCCTCCTGAATGATACTTCCTGCACAACGGGGCCTAATCGCCAAAATCACCATTACATTCATTTGTGTATCTCTGCAATAAATATGTATTCTTATCAAAACCGTCTCTCCTGATTGAACTGAGGTTGTTTTAAATGTGCTATATAAATAAATAAAGATTCAGATTGATAGATGTGTGTGCTTCATGGTGTTCATTTCATCATTGAAACTAAGGTGAAATATGTTCGTCAACACCCTTTTTTACCATGACTAAAGCGAGATGATAACAAGACGGCATCAACGTCATTTAACACTTACTGTGACGATTTAAACAAACAAAGTTGTTGCCAAAAAAAGACACTAATTTGACAAAAAATCCTGTAAAAACTTTAGCAAAAACGTCTTTGTTCGTTGACAATTTAAAAAAAAGTTCAATGCAGCAGTGTGCCGTCAGAAAGACTTGGAGTAACTTAAAGGTGGGGTAGAAAGGAGAAAGCTCGAGTGGCGCTAGAATTTGAAAGTACGCAGCCGAAATCTGCCCCTTCCTTCAGTCTTCCTTACAGAGCCCCTCCTCCAACACACGGACGCGCACATGACCAATGAGGGCACGAGATAAGTTTGTGCACAGATGGAAGGCTGACAGGCAGGTAGGCCATCCAGTTATCTGACCCGGGCCGGCTCAGATGATTGGTCGTGCTTTTTACAGCGCCACGGCTTCCACAGATGACATGTTTTTATGGATTTATTGCTATCGGGATGTTAAGAGCATTCCATGGAATATAACAACAAGTGTTCCTGAAGGGAATTACCTACCCCACCTTTACGTCAAATTTAACAATTACAATCACAGCTTGATAGAGAGAGAAAAAAAGTATTGTCAAGCATAGATTGACTCAAATGAATAATATGACCTGACAGTTTTCTTTGACTAAGATAAAACTAAAATGCCCAGACAACTCAAACAAACAAAGAAAACAGGATAAGTTTGACTAAATATCGTAAAAACTAACAATGACATAGGACTAAGACTGACAAAAGTTAACAGAGGAATGGATGAATCTAGCGAATAGTGCTAAATATGTTTCTTACTTGGGAGCTCGACTTCTTCCTCCTTCTTCTTCTTGCTCTTTTTGTTCATGTTGCTGTCGACGCTCTTCACCGTCAGAGCCGAGTTCTTCTTTTTACAGTTCAGACTCTCTCTCACTCCCTCAAAACCCTGAAACAGCACAACACACAACATGCTGCTGCTAACCCATTTCTGTCCAATATTTAAAGGGCACCTATTATGCAAAATCCACTTGTTCATGTCTTTTCTACATCAACATGTGTCCCCTCTGTGTAAAGAGATATTAGACTGTTTCTCATCAATATATCACAGGTCTCAGATATATACAGAGCCTGTCTCTGATTGGCTGAAACACCAAACAGATCATTGCAGCATCCCATAATCCCCTCTGTTTCAGCCTGTTTTTTGTAGTGCTGATTCTCTGTCTGTTACTTTAGATGAAAATAAGGAGCCCCTCCCCACACCCCTCTGAGAGAGATTTGGTTAAAAAGAACTCAATGGTGCTCTAGGAGGAGATTCAGGTGATAAGGGGGGGGGGGGTTACCTTGGTTGGTTATTGGCTAATGGTTACACAAGACAAAACATCGTTATGACATCATAAAGTGGCCAAAATCTGATCAGCTCATTTTCAGACAGGTTTTTATAGAAATGGATCAGGAGAAAAAGAGAGAGAATCTTTGTTCCTGAAACTTTCAGAGTCTCTTTACACAGAGGGGACACATGTTGATGTAGAAGAGACATGAAGAAGAGGGGACACATGTTGATGTAGAAGAGACATGAAGAAGAGGGGACACATGTTGATGTAGAAGAGACATGAAAAGAGGGGACACATGTTGATGTAGAAGAGACATGGAGAAGGGGGACACATGTTGATGTAGAAGAGACATGGAGAAGAGGGGACACATGTTGATGTAGAAGAGACAGGAAGAAGAGGGGACACATGTTGATGTAGAAGAGACATGAAGAAGAGGGGACACATGTTGATGTAGAAGAGACATGGAGAAGAGGGGACACATGTTGATGTAGAAGAGACATGGAGAAGAGGGGACACATGTTGATGTAGAAGAGACAGGAAGAAGTGGATTTTGCACAATAGGTGACCTTTAAACCACATTGTGTTTCCTACCTTGACATAGAAGACCCTCTGGATGCGTTTGTCCTCCCTCTTCCTGGACAGCCAGCGTTCACACAGGAACAGAAACACCTCCTCTGTGTCTTCGTCAAACACCTCCACCTGGTCCAGGTACCAGTCTGCGCTCATCAGGCTGTTATCGTGACGGATCTTTATCCTGAAAACCTGCCCGAGATCCACCGCCTCGATGGTGAACTTATCCACCTGTAGGAGATTAAACATGGTGGAATGATATCAACATTATATTAACGTAAGACCGTGGAAGAAATTCATATCATGGGAAAAATGACATATCGACTGAGACTGCAAGAAACACAATATGAAGAGAAATGGGAGAAATGGTCAACGTTTAAGATTCAAACCAGCGACAGGGAATACTGACTGATTGAGAGGAACTGTTCTGACAAAGGGCCGAATGTGACTCCCGACTGCATTTTTATTTTACATTATCTCTGTATTCGTATCTATAGCTGTATTGCATTGTTTATTTTGTTTGGGTTGTTATGTACGTGCACAGCTGTTGTTGTAATGTTTTATATTAAAAAAAAACGTAAAAATAATCAAATGGAAAAGAGAGTCCAAAATATTGAGTATATTAGAAGTATTAGTATGCCCAGTGACTAACAGACTAACGATACAAGTCGGATACATTTAGTAAAACAGGTAATTAAATGACAACAACCTAAGAATGAAAAAAACAGATAAA
>CM062282.1:5110430-5222930 GCA_031216635.1 Dissostichus eleginoides | reverse complement strand
CAATGCATATCAATGCCAGTCAAATGTAACCGATACACTACACTTCTTAAAGCTATTGAACGTAATAACTGCAGGAACTTTGTGTAAAACAAGCACTCAATGAATTTAAAGTAAATAATTTCCTGTGAATATTGCAACAGATGAGTTTTCTTACTTTTAGGAACTTTTGATAAAATGATCTGCCTATATTGTAATTTATGGTTTACATTTTTAGCAACAAGCTGTTTTTTTGACTATTTCTCTTCTCCCCGAGGCTTAGCACTCGTCCCTTTAGCATCGTTTTGTTTTTTATTGCATATTTTTTATATTGCAGGACAGCGAGGGAAAGCTCTTTTAATATAGTTTGTTTTCAGGACTTCTTCAAGTCAATCCTATAAAATAATCTAAACTTTCTAAACAATCATTTCAATTGGTTTTCCTACTCGGAAATAATGACATCTTGAGATAGAAGCCATCTGTATATTTGTTTGAAGGTCACCTATTATGTCAAATCCACTTGTTCATGTCTTCTCTACATCAACATGTGTCCCCTCTTCTTCATGTCTCTTCTACATCAACATGTGTCCCCTCTTCTTCATGTCTCTTCTACATCAACATGTGTCCCCTCTTCCATGTCTCTTCTACATCAACATGTGTCCCCTCTTCTTCATGTCTCTTCTACATCAACATGTGTCCCCTCTTCTCATGTCTCTTCTACATCAACATGTGTCCCCTCTTCTTCATGTCTCTTCTACATCAACATGTGTCCTCTTTCATGTCTCTTCTACATCAACATGTGTCCCCTCTTCTTCATGTCTCCTCTACATCAACATGTGTCCCCTCTTCTTCATGTCTCCTCTACATCAACATGTGTCCCCTCTTCTCCATGTCTCTTCTACATCAACATGTGTCCCCTCTTCTTCATGTCTCTTCTACATCAACATGTGTCCCCTCTTCCTCATGTCTCTTCTACATCAACATGTGTCCCCTCTTCTTCATGTCTCTTCTACATCAACATGTGTCCCCTCTTCTTCATGTCTCTTCTACATCAACATGTGTCCCCTCTTCTTCATGTCTCTTCTACATCAACATGTGTCCCCTCTGTGGAAAGAGACTCTGAAAGTTTCAGGAACAAAGATTCTCTCTCTTTTTCTCCTGATCCATTTCTATAAAAACCTGTCTGAAAATGAGCTGATCAGATTTTGGCCACTTTATGATGTCATAACGATGTGTTGGCTTGTGTAACCATTAGCCAATCACCAACCAAGGTAACCCCCCCCCCACCTTATCACCTGAATCTCCTCCTAGAGCACCATTGAGTTCTTTTTAACCAAATCTCTCTCAGAGGGGCGTGGGGAGGGGCTCCTTATTTTCATCTAAAGTAACAGACAGAGAATCAGCACTTTGGAAACAGGGCTGAAACAGAGGGGATTATGGGATGCTGCAATGATCTGTTTGGTGTTTCAGCCAATCAGAGACAGGTTCTGTATATATCTGAGACCTATAATATATTGATGAAAGACAGTATAATAGGGGACCTTTAATATAAGGAAAGCCTCATAAACCCCTCTGAGGTTTTAGCGTTAGGGATTATTTACACGGTGTGTAGAGCTCCGTCTGCAGAGCGTTGGGGAACAGATCTCTGATGATGGCCCCGTCGTCCTCTCCTTTATCCAACCAGCGACCGCACGGAAAGCGAAGTTTCTGTCCGAGAGACGGAGCGTCGATCTCCACCCAGTCCAGAAACCAGCCTGCTGACCCTCCGCCTGGAAAACACAAGCCACACAAAATAATTGGGGCATGATCTCTTCTATATCAATATCATGCACAATATTACTTTTAATTTCAGGTAACATAGATCAATAGATCAGGGGTCTCCAAACTACTACATTTTGAATCGGCCCTCAGCAAATTCAAAAAGTATAATGAAATATGGCCCACAAATTAAACTTGTGCTTTTCTTATATTGTACTTCTTAAATATATATGTAACAATATATTACACAGTAGTATTCATGTGTTAATATCACTTTTAAAATAAATTCAGTCAAACATTGAAAACATTTTCTAACAAATCTTAGTTTATTAAATAAAAAGCCCAATAACTTATTTACATAACACATGTGGACTGATGTTTCTGTACCCCGGTTATCGTGTCCGACGCGCAGCTTCTTCAGCGGTCCGATATCCACGGCCTCCACGATGAACTCATCAATCATCGCTCGCTCAAACTTATTCTTATGAGTCTTTGAAGCCTTCAGGTTGATTATCCCTGTAGAGAACATCACAGAGTTATTAAATCATTTAAATATGAATACACACAGATATAAACTAAGTGTTATAGTGAGAAGTGTTATCTCCAGAGGTGGAAGTAGTGGAGTACAAATACTTCGTTACTCTACTTAAAGGTCCCATGTCATGGCCATTTCTACTGATCATAATTCCATTGTTGAGGTCTACTAGAATAGATTTATATTGTTCAATGTTCCAAACTCACATTGGTTTCTCATACAGCATCTCTGTATAGTATGCGTATTCACTCTCTGTCCTAAACGGCTTGTTGGAGCTCCTGCCCCCCCTCCCTGTGAGCCCAGTGTGCTCTGATTGGTCAGCTCGCCCACTGGCTCGCTGCTGCGAGGAGCTGACAGTGTGAGCTGGGTTACTGGTGTAATTTCCTGCGAGACAGCGAGACATCGCGAATGGACGCGGGAAGGGGGGGGGGGGGGGGGGGGGGGCTGAGGGGGCTGCACTAGCACCCGCATCCCCCCCCCTGCACCCCCAAACGCGGCACACCTACAGTGTAAGCGCGCCACAGTTTCGCCGCTGCGAGGCTCCACTAGCACCCCCCCCAGCGCGTCACAGTGTGTGTGAGGAGCTCCACGGATTGGTCCATTTTGGTTCCGGGAACCTCGTTACGTCACGAGGTTCCCGGAAGAAACAATGGAAAAATAGAAATCTCCAACGAGGCGTTCTGGGGCAGCAGAGACAGGTCTTTTCTGTGTTAGAGTTTTACTCCCTACAGGGTGTACTTTGAGGGTCTGTGACTCTGCAGACTGTTTACATGCAGAAAAAGCTACATAACACGCAAGGGGACGGGTAATAACCGGAAAAGCATGACATGGGACCTTTAAGTACATGTTTCTGGTATCAGTACTTTACTCCACTACTTATTTTTCTGACGACTTTTTATTTTGACTTCTTACATTTTGAACTCAAATACCTGTACTTTCTACTTCTTACATGTTGAACCCAAATACCTGTACTTTCTACTTCTTACATGTTGAACCCAAATACCTGAACTTTCTACTTCTTACATGTTCCAAACAGGCTGGTTCCTTTAGTTTGAATGTGTGTTTGGTGGCGTGATCATTATTATTTAGAGTCATTGCGTGCCTATTGATTTGAACACGATCCGTGTATCCATCATTTCCTGGTCTTCTCTAAAGAAGAGGGACCAATGAAAACGTTGTCATGTTGCCGTTGTTCAGCATGGAAACATTCATTAGCTAACAATGACATTATTGTTCTATTAATATAAAGGGAGGTCAGGTACTCTTTAAAACAGCTGCTAGTTGTGGGTACTTTTTACTTAAGTACATTTCAAAGCCCTCTTTACTTTTACTTGAGTAAAGAAGTTTAGTCAGTACTTCTACTTTTACCAGAGTACTTTTAAACACGAGTATCTGTACTTCTACTTGAGTAAAATATGTGTGTACTTTTGCCCTCTCTGGTTACCTGTGTCGTCCTTAGTGCCGTACAGGATCATGAAGACATTAGCGTCGGTCCCTCCGTACTTTTTGTCTCCCGTTTTTATCCTCATAGTGTAAGTTGTTGACATGGCTGTAAAAACAAGAAACTGGAATACATTAAGGAAAGACACCACAGGGGAATAGGTTTCAAATGTTTAACAACTAGACATCCCCATTAAATGAAGCCACTTGGTTATTTACATTATGACGTGTATTAAGTGTGTTTTTCATGACACATTTTCTGTAATGTAACGTTTGAATATGCAACGAAGGCTTAATCCTATGAAATGTGTGCTACGTTGCACAGGCAAGTTTATTTATATAGCACCTTTCAACACAAGGCAATTCAAAGAGCCGTACAAAAATGTTATGTTAACAGGTTAAGAACGATGTCAGAAAAGACTCCTCTGAAAAAAATATACAAATGTTAAGTTTGAGCGGATAAGAGGAGATTTCTGGCTCAGAATTGATATAAACTCATATATAATGGCCCTAAGTGATATGTAGGGTAAAATACAATACCTTTTTATGTGAATAGAGAACAACAAATAATAGATATTACCTTAAAATCTCCAGTGGATAACTTACATTACACAATAATTGTTTGTATTTAAAGTTTGAAAGTCTGAAATGTTATGTTTAAATATTCAAATCAAGCATTTTCTAATGATAACTTTTGGTGGATTCAGGAGAAATCTACAAGTAAACAAAGTTAGCACCTAAATGTGTATTTTGTTTTCTTTCCACAAGTCTGAAAGAACACATGTTATGTAAGCAAAGTAGTCCAAACTCTCAAAATTGACCAGTGTATGAAATGTTTTGCCTGGAGTGCTTCTTCTCAGAAAGACGACAATTTTGTGATTATTCATTATTAAAGACATTTGTATTTCTCTAAGGGTGGCTATAATGTTTCCCTCACCTTTCTGCTCCAGACCGAGTGTGGTTTCAGATTCTTCCTCATCATCATCATCATCTCCTTTCCTCATGAAGGCCTCATCCACAGGAACCAGTTCTCTGGCAAGCTGCCCGTCATCTTCATCGATAGCCAGCCAGCGCTTACAGGGGAAAAAGTACCTGAAACACAAAATATAATATACCGTCTATAATATATTCTGTGCTGTCTGCAAAGCACCAATACAATAGCATCTGTTTCAGACTGTCAAATGTTCCTCTGTCCCAGAAAAATACCTTCTAGATCTATCCCAAATATCAACAGACGCTGCTATGGACAATCTTGCACTAATGTACATTTCTCAAAGATATTGAAGTGACTGTTTCTTCTACTAAATTGGGTAAACAATAATCCCGGAGCAGGAGGGACGGAGAAGAGAGAACCTACGGTGGCTGTGAAGGGCCAGATGCCATGTACGTGAAGCTGATCTCTTCGTGCTGTGTGATGCCAGGATGATGGATAGCTGGGAGAGTAACAGTGGAGGAAGGCCTGGTGCAGACCTTCAAACCCTCACAAAGCGAACAGTGACCGAGCACTAATAGGGGGGTCTGGGGGGGTATGCCCCCCCCAGAAGAAAAGTTTTAAAAATAACCCCTTAAATGATTTCTAGTGAATTTAGGGGGGGGGGGACCCTATAGTGCCCTGCCTCCCCTTTCTATGACAACACAATAGAGATAGGACCAGATGAGTCTACAGGATGAGTCGACGGCATCTTTTTTATATACATTGACGCTTTCATTTCATTTTTCCATCCTTTTTTTAATCGCTGTAATTGTATTGCCTTTTTCATCTGTACACACGACACCTATTGCACGTCTGTCCGTCCTGGGAGAGGGATCCCTCTTCTGTTGCTCTCACAGAGGTTTCTTCCTACTTTCCACTGTTAATTGTGGGGTCTGTTTTGGGGAGTTTTTCCTTGAGCGCTGCAAGGGTCTAAGGACAGAGGATGTCGTACCTGTACACACTGTGAAGCCCTCTGAGACAATTTGTAATTTGTGATATTGGGATATATAAATAAAATGTGATTGATTGATTGACGCACGCAAGGGGCTATAGTGCAAGTCTTAGGCGGCTGGTTTCTCAGAACCTCACAGAGCACACAGAACTGAAGGAACACAGGCTTAACCAAAAATACTATCCACTGTCTTTATTTTTTTTCCTGAGAATAGGTTTGAAAGAGACAGATTTACATTTACAAAGGGAGTTGAAGCAACATTTGACAGAAATCCCACATAAATTACAAAAGTACACACAACTAGCAAGATATATATACTGTATACAGGACTGTCTCAGAAAATTAGAATATTGTGATAAAGTTCTTTATTTTCTGTAATGCAATTAAAAAAACAAAAATGTCATACATTCTGGATTCATTACAAATCAACTGAAATATTGCAAGCCTTTTATTATTTTAATATTGCTGATTATGGCATACAGCTTAAGAAAACTCAAAAATCCTATCTCAAAAAATTAGAATAGTTCCTCAGACCAAGTAAAAAAAAAAGATTTATAACAGCAAAACACAATCAAACATTTGAAAATGTCCATTAATGCACTCAGTACTTGGTTGGGAATCCTTTTGCACGGATTACTGCATCAATGCGGCGTGGCATGGAGGCAATCAGCCTGTGGCATTGCTGAGGTGTTATGGATGCCCAGGATGCTTCAATAGCGGCCTTTAGCTCATTAGCATTGTTGGGTCTGGTGTCTTTCAGCTTCTTCTTCACAATACCCCACATATTCTCTATGGGGTTCAGGTCAGGGGAATTTGCAGGCCAATCGAGGACAGTAATGCCATGGTCAGTACACCAGTTACTGGTGGTTTTGGCACTGTGGGCAGGTGCCAGATCATGCTGGAAAATGAATTCCTCATCTCCATAGAGCTTTTCAGCAGACGGAAGCATGTAGTGCTCTAAAATCTCTTGGTACACAGCTGCATTTACTCTGGGCTTGATGAAACACAGTGGACCAACACCAGCAGCTGACATGGCTCCCCAAACCATCGCTGACTGTGGGAACTTCACACTGGATTTCAAGCAACTTGGATTTTGCTCCTCTCCAGCCTTTCTCCAGACTCTGGCGCCTTGACTTCCAAATGAAATACAAAACTTGCTTTCGTCTGAAAAGAGGACTTTGGACCACTGTGCAACTGTCCAGTGCTTCTTTTCCTTAGCCCAAGTCAGACGCCTCTTCCGTTGTCTTGAGTTCAGAAGTGGCTTGACCATGGGAATACGGCTATTGTAGCCCATTTCCCGGACACGTCTGTGAACAGTGACTTTTGATACCTGGACTCCAGCTTCAGTCCACTGTCTTTGAAGCTCCCCCAAATTCTGGAAGCGACTCTTCTTCACAATGCTGTTAAGGCTGCGGTCATCTCTCTTGGTTGTGCAGCGTTTCCTGCCACATTTCCCCCTTCCAACAGACTTTTTGTGGATGTGCTTTGAAACTGCACTCTGTGAACAGCTTGCTCTTTGAGAAATTTCTTTTTGTGTCTTACCCTCCTGATGGAGGGTGTCAATGACGGTCCTCTGGACAGCAGTCAGATCAGCAGTCTTCCCCATACTTGTGATTTAGTTTACTGAACCAAGCTGAGTGTTTTTCAAGGCTCAGGAAACCCTTGCAGGTGTTTCGAGTTAATTAGACGATTCAAGTGATTCGTTGAACACCCTACTAGTATACTTTTTCATGATATTCTAATATTTAGAGATAGGATATTTGAGTTTTCTTAAGCTGTATGCCATAATCAGCAATATTAAAATAATAAAAGGCTTGCAATATTTCAGTTGATTTGTAATGAATCCAGAATGTATGACATTTTTGTTTTTTTAATTGCATTACAGAAAATAAAGAACTTTATCACAATATTCTAATTTTCTGAGACAGTCCTGTATATATATACTGTACACACAAAGTAACTTATATACTAGACTGAAATAACTCAAATGAATGCTTGTTGTGGAGAGGGGCACTATGTCCAGCGTCCATTCCTCGGGGTAGGAGTAAGTGTGTGTGTGTGTGTGTGTGTGTGTGTGTGTGTGTGTGTGTGTGTGTGTGTGTCTGTGTGTCTGTTTGCATGTGTGAGTGTAGTTGGGGGGCTTTGGGAGAGTCAAAAAGGATGCAGGTGTGCTCTTTGGATGAATCCTTTAAAAGGCAAGTGATGGCATCCTGTCAAAGAGAGGGTGAAGTTCAGGATTTAAGAAAACAGAGCTGGCTAATTACAATGAGAATTTTCTTAATCATTTTATTTACTTAATCTCACCTTATTAAGCTACAAAAGCATCTTTCTCAATAAGTCACTTCTCAGCAACCCTATCAATGACCACGTCGGAGTCCAATGCCATGAGGATGTCTTTCTCAGTGGCCATCAACAAAAAAGTCTCCAGCTTGTTCTCTGACAGACTGCTTCTGAGTCGGCTCTTTATGAACTTGAGCGTTGAAAATGTTCTTTCACAGGCCACCTGAGTTAGGGAAAGGGTCAGCAGGAACTTATATGCAAGCCCAAGGACATGATAAGCATCTGACAACATGTTGAACCGCCTGAGTATCTCATAGCAGCACAGTGGGCAATTTTTGCAGGAGGAGCAGCTTTTATGCACAATTTCAGTCTCCTCTTCCTTTCCTTCTGATCCATCTTCCACCGTTCTGGTCTTATATTCTTCCACATGTGATGCTTTAAGCCTGTCCCACTGTCCAGCTAAACCTATCAGCTCTGACTGTAGATTCTCCACTGTAGCCCTGCTGTCAAATCTGATAAGACAATTACTGAGGTCTTTGAGTGCAGTATTTGGGAGCGGCGTGGTTCTGATCTGACTGAAGTTCCTAGGGTCCAGCCATGCTAAGTCAGCAAAGAGAGTTCCATGTGTCATAAACCTCCTGTGGATTGTCTCGATTGCTGTGTCCAGAATAGCGTTGTGTACATTTACTTCATATGCTCTCTCTGCATCGCTTAGTGCTTCATCTGGAGACATCTCTTCAGCCCTGCTTCTTTTCTGTGTTCTTTTCTGAGGTAGTGCAACCGCCACTTCAATGTCTGTTCCTTCCTCCCTCTCCTCAATGTTTTCATTTGTCCATTTGGCAAACGTGTCTGCAGCTGCTTTCAGTTTTGAAATCCCTGGCGATGCTTTTGAGACTTTCTTGTGTGGCACTCACCATTCGATGGGCGGAAAGGATGTCCATCTTTTGTGTCTGGAGGTACTTGGACTGCCAGTGTGAGCACTACAACAGCTGTTTGGACCTCATTTCGAGAGCAACAAGAAAACACGGGTCAACAGTGGCGCGGATGAGCTACGGGATTACTGCCAGCAGACACCCCATATCCCCACAATGGATAACCCTCTGAAGTGGTGGGCACAAAACGCGAACAGCTTCCCCCGTTTAGCCAAGCTTTCCAGGAGCTACCTGGCTACACCAGCACCCCAAGTGAACGGATGTTTTCCCTGGCAGGCACCACTATCACCCGACAGCGGTCAAGCCTCCTTCCCTCACATGTTGATACTTTGGTCTTCCTTAACACAAACCAAAAAACCTGGAAGGGTGGGCAATGGACATCCTTATCGAGGAGTTACTGTTTTTTATTTAATCAGCCATGTAACCCAAATTAAAATGCTGCTTTGTTACAGTGTTTAACGTAACTGTATGCATTGCAATACAAAATACAGTTTTACACCTCTCTTTGTGTGTCTTTATTATGACGTAACAACTAGTCGACTAGTCGACTACTATTTTGAAAAACTTGTTGACTAGTAAATATTGGTAGTTGTGAAACCCCTAGTGCATATGTATAAATGTGTCTGTTGATTGTGTATATAGGTTTATACATATTTTTATATATATTTGGTTTTGTATTTGTGATTGTGGGAAACGGTATTTCGATCTCTCTGTACACACAAACTGAAAGATTGACAATAAAGTTGACTTTGACTTTTTTAGACAGGCTGTCTCTTGAACAGAATATTTACAGTTTCACGCCACACGGTGGAGCTCCACAGACATTTTATGTGCAAAGGTTCTTCCTGTTGTATCTTCTGTGTCACCTTTATCAATGATTTGGTGTCTATAAAGACTCAGAATGCTGTAAATAATTTCTTATCTATGAAAAAAATGATTGATAAACTAGTTTTTTTGTAATTAATTGGTTACTATATAATCACCACGGCCCCTAGTAGACCCCCACACACGCACACACACAACAACACAGACTACAGTAATAATAACTTATAACACTCCTTGTTGTTAACCACCAACTATGTACAATATGTGCAATATATATATATGCCGTTAATAACTGTAATATATACCTGGCTGCTAAATCTTCAGAACTGTTACAGGATGTGTATTTTGTAAATTGTGTAACTTTTTTATCTTTAATATGTTTTGTATGCATGCTTCTTAGTTAACATGAAGCTGTCTTTGGCTCTTTTCTGCTGTAACAAATGTACATTTCTCCTCTGTGGGACGAACGAAGGTATTCTGATTCTGATTAATTATTCAAGGGATTTGTGTGAAAATGCAGTTACACATCTGATTAAAAGTGCTATATCTCTGTTTCTAACTTACGTGGTGTCATCCTTGTTGTCTACAATCTCCACTCTGTCCAGGAACCATCCGGCGCTGGCTTCACTGTTGTCGTGTCGGATCCTCAGCTTCTTCAGGACCCCTAAATCCACCGCTGTGATGTCGAAAACATCCTCCTGGGTAACACACCAACAGAACCAGGAGCAAAGGGTCAAGAAATGTCACAGGTCTCAGTTTAACGGTACAGTAGAACCTCATCACTTATTCATTTGATCTGTATTTAAACTGCAAGACTCCTTTGACCCAACATGTGTTTCACAATAGAGGGTACAGTATGCAGGAAAACAGTATCAATGATTACAATCAAGACCATGTAGAACACAGCACATATACATACATTAATGAACAGATTAATAACTGATCAGGCTTATCGGGCACAGAACCAGGGGCCCAAAGAGTCCTTAGCCTACAAAATGTCACTTGAAGAGAAATGCATGGACCAGGAAATAATGCAAACTACTAATCTACGACAGAGAGACCCAAATAAACTGCAAAGGGACACAAAACAATCGGAAAGATACATAAATTAACTAGAAAAAGGGACATAACAACCACAACAACACAGAAAGAGGCAACAACTAACACAAAAAGACAATTCTAAGAGACAACATAGCTAAAGCGAGGGGCAAAACAACAACAAAAGATTAAAGATAAGACATAAAGTGCTGAAAAAAGTCACAAAATGACCAGAAACAGACAGAGAAAATACCTCAAAAGACATGCAAAGAGATGCAAAGCAGCTGTAAAAACTGATCTCTTTATGCTACACTAAGCATTATGGCGCATTTCCACTGCAGCGTGTAGCACGGTTTAAGCGTGCCGTGCCAAACCAGGCCCGTTTTTTTTTTGCTTTTCCACTAGCGGTAGTTCCGGCTAGCGGGTACTTTTTCACAGTTTTTCTGGCCCTCCAAAATCGAGGTTCTTCCCGCCCAACAACCGGGCTGAATATGCTAAACTAGTGACGGCAAGGGGGCTACAACTACAACAAAATGAACATATTTGACCGTGATTTAATTGTAATACACGTTTCAAAATGATGCCGAAGTAACTACATACTGATACCGGTTAGTAAAAACCATGAATTAATGCTTTGACAAGTCTGCAGACAGACGGCAGGAGAAACACCTTTTAAAATGCGTGTTTTCTGAATGGAGATCGGCTAAGCTAACGTTGTATATGCTCCGACCGTCCACACTCACAACAACGGCCTACAGACATAAATAAACCAGCGACTGTATTCGCCATGACACAGACAGTCTGTGGTTTGTACTTGTTTCACTTTTGTCTAGTTTCTGAACAGATATGAGGAGCTGTGAGCTCTGAGGGCTAACAGCTATTTCCCAAAATGTCCGACAGCACATATTAACATCGAGATAATCACACAAAGAAGAGTCTCACCTTTCCTTTCTCAAACTTGTTGAGGTTGTTTCCCTTCCTCAGCCGTCGCTCCCCGGTGTCTCCCGTCTCTCCGTAAATGTTGACGTAAACATTGGCGTCAGTCCCCGCCCCAAACATCGTGCCCGTAAACACATGGACCTCGTACGAGTTCACTGAGAGGAAACAAAGTTAGACACAGAGAAATTAGTCTTAAAGGTCCACTATTATACTGTTTTTCGTCCATATATTATGGGTCTCAGATATATAAAAATATATAAAAACATGTCTTTGATGTGTTTTGCTCAAAATACCAAACAGATCATGCATTCTAGACATCCCTCATATCCCTCTGTTTCAGCCCTGTTAGAGAAACGCTGATTCTGGGTCCTTAGCTTGAAAAAAGAAGGGGAAGCTAATGCCTGCTCAGAATTCTAGCAGCAGAAACTCAGCTAAATACTGCCGTGATGAAACGCCATCATGTTCCAAACCACATCAAGGATTCTTTCTGAAACAGTATGGAGCTCAAAGGCTTTCTCTCTTGCCGGTTATACCACAAGGTGAGTTCCTTTTTATTTCCTGCTTCTTCACACACATGCTCTCTCCAGTACAGGTTAGCTCTGAATGTTAGCGATGCCAATGTAAACAAAGACCATATTACATCCAAAACAGTCGGGCATTGTTTCTGATACAGGGACGTTTCTGATAGGGCTGTGGGTTTAAAACCCGCCCACATTTCAGATATTACGTCATATCGGACGCAAATCTGGATCAGCTCCGTTGTTCCCCCGTTTTTAGAGATTTGGGTACGGAGGAAAAGAGAGAGGGTTTTGTTTTCTGACACTTTGTGAGTTCCCTGACACACCGGGGACACATAGTTATGTATAAAATACATCAAAAAGTGCATTTTGCACGATAGGTCCCCTTTAAATCTCCTGTGTTTGATGGCTTGATAACAGGATTAAATAAAGGGTTTGCAATGATTATTTTTTTCCCTAAACTCACCCTCCAGGTCTTCATTTTCCTCCGTCAGCAGCTCCACCACGATCTCTCCGTCCTCTTCATCTCGAGCCAGCCAGCGGTTACAGGAGAAATTAAAAGTCTCCACCACTTCCTGCAGCTGCTCAATGATCTCCACCTCCTCCTCTTCCTCCTTCTTCTTCTTCTTCTTGTCCTTCTTCTTGTCTTTCTTCACCTCCTTCTTCACCTCCACCTGCACCATGGCCATCGTCAGCCGTTTGATATCCACCGTCTCCAAAAACCATCCGTCTCCGATCCCCTTTCCGTCGTGATAGATTCGGATCTTGTAGATTTTGCCGACGTCCAGAGCCTCGATCTGGGTTTAAAGAAGGAAACAGCAGTCAAAATAGGAAGTTATATCTCACATTTCTCGTGTCAAATGATCATATAATCATTAAATTCATCATCATAATTGAATAATCCGTTTCTTGCACAATTAATGTACATATAATATCCTGCATTATATTTTGTTACTGGAAATTTGTATTTCCAGATGTATATTTTTTTAACTTTTTAATGCTATTTTATTTCTACTTCAGAAATATTTTGGATTGTTTATTTCTAGTGTCTCTATTCCTCTTATGTACATTGTCTTGTTTTTTATGCTGCTACAACGCAAACATTTCCCAAATTGGGATCAATAAAGTACTAATCTACCTACCAACTACTCTGCCTTTTACACTGTTAAAGTGTATTTTTAGTCTTGTATGTGTTTAACAGAGACATATGTTAAGAATTTACATTTCTAGAGTGCAACAGGAAGTGTAAAAGGTGGATTTGCAAATGGTTAAGGACTGGGTGGTTTTATGGTTTAAAGGGGGTGCTAGTGGAGTACTTCAGGAAAGTCGACGGGGGGGGGGGGCTAGTGGAGTACTTCGTGACCACAGAGCGTGAACGTTGTGATCAGCTGTTTTAGCGCAGTTCTCCAGTGAAGGGGGGGGAGTCTCCCTCCGCAGCCGGTTGGCGTAGTTTTGGCACATTTCCGTTGTACAGACCGACGTTAACAGCAGCCCCGTCTGTGCACACGGAGACCGACTCTGTCGTCCGGTGATCTAACCGCCCTCTGGAAAAGCTTCACAAGTACGTCAGTACGCAAATGCGCTTTGTGACACAAGTGACGGTACGCATTTCAGATTGTTGCTGCGCATGCGTACCTGCGTACCAGTTATGTGCACCCCTGGTTATAAACCTTTTTCTTACTCAATATCAAGCCACACTTATTGTTTTTACTTCGGCTGTGAGTGTTTGTGTGTGCTCAGGATGAGTTTCGCTTGTTCTCCTGTATCGCCGACCCGGAAGCCTGTCCGCTCCTCGCAGCAACGAGCCTCGCAACGAGCCTCGCAACGTCCCGACCAATCAGAGCACACTGGGCTCACAGGGAGGGGGGGGCAGGAGCTCCAACAAGCCGTTTAGGACAGAGAGTGAATACACATACTATACAGAGATGCTGTATGAGAAACCAATGCTGTGATTTCAGGTGTTCATGCTGCCGCCCGCCTCCTCCCCATCCACCTCATCACATCCCCTCTTCATCCCATCTCCTCATCAAATCCAGATCTTCAGCATCATCACCAGTGTCTAGACCCCGGGGGGGTTCCCTATATACTCACGGCTGCATTTCCCCCTTTAGATATACGATTTCAGGATCGGGGTCTAATCGCCAAAGACTTAACATTTATCATATGACATGTGTCAATCAATGTTCTTTAAACAAAATGAAGTGTCTCCTGATTGAAATAATGTGACTGTAAGTGTTCTGGGTGTGCAGAACTTCTTTATCTTTAAGTCCCTGACACACCAAGCTGACACCAAAGAACACGTCCCGACGGACCCGATTGTTGTGTCGCCTCACGTCTCCTGCGTCTTGGCCAAACAGTCGCACTGGAACACACCGCAAAGACTTCAGCCGACGGCCAAGTAGCACGTACGCACTGCGCATGCGTGAGTGGCAATAACTCTCCTTACCAGCAGGCGGCGGTAGTGTGTATTCGTCATTCAAAAGAGGCAACAACCGGAAGACAGACTGCGTGATAGGCCTATATACAAACAACAAATAGCGTGCGTTCCATTTTCACTCTCGTCCATCGCAGACTGTTTCACATAACGACTTATAATCGAAAACATGTTTAGTGCGGTACTGGAAAATGAAAAATAATAGCCGTCTGTGTGTGCCTTCTTCACTTCCGTTTCGCTTCTCACGCACTGATTCGCTAAGCTGAACAGCCAATCAGAGTGATTTCTTTTGCCGGCAGCCTTTTGCCGACAGCCCGGAAGGTGTCGGCACGGCCGAAAAGACACGACAGTGCGGGACACACCAATCTGAGTAGGGCGACAGGACGCTCATCGACGGCCAGACATCTATCGACGGCCGAAATCGGCTCGGTGTGTCAGGGCCTTAAGCTGAACACTAGTAGCTTTGAACTGTTCAATCTAACCTATCAATGTACCAAATGTATTTTCTATGTGTCTTCAATACAAATATTTAATAAAAAAAATATATCTCTTAAGAATTTCCTCCACAACATTAATCGCCATAACATGACACAGGTGTTTTCCACAGACCCTGAAGATCTCCGTGGTGCCTCGTTCAAAGTTGTTGGAGCGACTCTTGAGAGTTAGGACTTCAGTTTTTCCTTCGTCTCCGTAGATCTGACAGAAGACGTTAGCATTCGTGCCGCCGGATCGAAGGCCTCCTGTTACCACCGTCACCTCATATATGATCACTGTTAGAAAAGAGCATCATATAAATATGAAGGAGGTTTAGAATATAAAGAGCAGAGTATATACCACAACTCATAATCACTGCTCACATCTTTAAAATGATTAAATCTGATTGTACCGACTTAAAAAGTGTTGCTCTTAGGTCCTTTGAGGACAAACATTTCTGAGTTTAAAAACTGCCATAAAAATGAAATACTCTTCCTAAAATCTATGCCATATGCAATAACAAAACAAACAAAAATGTCCCTTGTGATGTATAAGAGTTCATGCTGTTGTTATTTACATGGTTCGATGTCCAGGGTCTCACTGGGGTAGATCTCCACCTCCACTTTCCCGTCAGCCTCGTCTTTGCAGAGCCAGCGGTGGCTCGGGAACATGTACTGCTTCCCGTGAACCGGAACAGAGATCTGCACGCTGTCCAGAAACCATCCGGCACGCAGGCCCTCGTTAGTGTGACCAATCAGCAGACGGTTGATCTGCACAGAGGAGAAGAGATGGCAAAAGTCCACACATCCTTTATTCAAGTAGAAGTACAGATACTCGAGTTTAAAATACTCTGGTAAAAGTAGAAGTACTGACTAAACTTCTTTACTCAAGTCAAAGTAAAGAGGGCTTTGAAATGTACTTAAGTAAAAAGTACCCATAACTAGCAGCTGTTTTAAAGAGTACCTGACCTCCCTTTATATTAATAGAACAATAATGTCATTGTTAGCTAATGAATGTTTCCATGCTGAACAACGGCAACATGACAACGTTTTCATTGGTCCCTCTTCTTTAGAGAAGACCAGGAAATGATGGATACACGGATCGTGTTCAAATCAATAGGCACGCAATGACTCTAAATAATAATGATCACGCCACCAAACACACATTCAGACTAAAGGAACCAGCCTGTTGGGAACATGGAAGAAGTAGAAAGTACAGGTATTTGGGTTCAAAATGTAAGAAGTAGAAAGTACAGGTATTTGGGTTCAAAATGTAAGAAGTAGAAAGTACAGGTATTTGGGTTCAAAATGTAAGAAGTAGAAAGTACAGGTATTTGTGTTCAAAATGTAAGAAGTAGAAAGTACAGGTATTTGGGTTCAAAATGTAAGAAGTAGAAAGTACAGGTATTTGGGTTCAAGATGTAAGAAGTCAAAGTAAAAAGTCGTCAAAATAAGTAGTGGAGTAAAGTACTGATACCAGAAACATGTACTTAAAGGTCCCATGTCATGCTTTTCCGGTTATTACCCGTCCCCTTGTGTTATGAAGGTTTTTCTGCATGTAAACGGTCTGCAGAGTCACAAACCCTCAAAGTACACCCTGTAGCGAGTAAAACTCTAACACAGGAAAGACCTGTCTATGCTGCCCCAGAACGCCTCGTTGGGGATTTCTCTTTTTCCATTGTTTACTTCTTGGGTAGGCTATAGTGACGTATTTCGGGTATAGTGACGTATTTCGGGTATAGTGACGTAACGTAACGTAACGGCTCTGCAGATTCCAAATGGGACCAATCTGCGGAGCCGTTACGTTTGGACCAATCCGCGGACTTCCTCACACACACACACTCGGCGGGACGTTGCGAGGCTTGCTGCTGCGAGGAGCGGGACACTGTGAGCTGGCTCACTGGTGTGGGGTCGGCGAGACAGCGAGACACCGCGGAACTCAGCCTGAGCACACACACAAACTCCAGCCAGGCTGCGGGTGTGTGTGTGTTTCGGGCTGGGTTTCGCTGTGTCTCGCTGTCTCGCAGACGGCCACTGGCTCACAGGGAGGGGGGGGCAGGAGCTCCAACAAGCCGTTTAGGACAGAGAGTGAATACACATACTATACCGAGATGCTGTATGAGAAACCAATGTGAGTTTGGAAAATTGCACAATATACATTTATTTTATTAGACCTCAACAATGGAATTATGATCAGTAGAAATGGCCATGACATGGGACCTTTAAGTACAGTAACGAAGTATTTGTACTCCACTACTTCCCACCTTCTCATACCTGTCCGATGTCAAAGGTGTCGATGGTGAAGATGTCCGTTTGTCCCGTCTCGTAGTAGTTGCTCAGGTCGTTGTCAGATACAGCGAGAAGCATCTTGTTGGTGTCACCTTTCTCTCCGTAAAGCTTCACAAACACCCGGGAGTCTGAGCTGGCTCCGTTCACACTGCCTGTCTTTATGGATATGTGGTAGCTGACATCTGGGGAGGTATGGAGGGATGGGAAGGAATCCATAAGCAGTAAAAATATATATATGTTGTGGGTTTTCTACGGTTTGATTAGTTAATTCTGAGGGTATCTGGTTAGCAGAGGTGGGAAGTAGTGGAGTACAAATACTTTGTTACTGTACTTAAGTACATTTTTCTGGTATCAGTACTTTACTCCACTACTTATTTTTCTGACGACTTTTTACTTTGACTTCTTACATTTTGAACCCAAATACCTGAACTTTCTACTTCTTACATTTTGAACACAAATACCTGTACTTTCTACTTCTTCCATTTTCCAAACAGGCTGGTTCCTTTAGTTTGAATGTGTGTTTGGTGGCGTGATCATTATTATTTAGAGTCATTGCGTGCCTATTGATTTGAACACGATCCGTGTATCCATCATTTCCTGGTCTTCTCTAAAGAAGAGGGACCAATGAAAACGTTGTCATGTTGCCGTTGTTCAGCATGGAAACATTCATTAGCTAACAATGACATTATTGTTCTATTAATATAAAGGGAGGTCAGGTACTCTTTAAAACAGCTGCTAGTTATGGGTACTTTTTACTTAAGTACATTTCAAAGCCCTCTTTACTTTTACTTGAGTAAAGAAGTTTAGTCAGTACTTCTACTTTTACCAGAGTATTTTTAAACACGAGTATCTGTACTTCTACTTGAGTAAAGGATGTGTTTTCTTTCGCCATCTCTGCTGGTTAGTGTAAAGGTGAAATACTCTGTGAATTTACTCCAGGTGGAACTAAAGTCTGATTTAAGACTTGATAATATTTCCCATCATTAATTTAAAAAGAAATTCAGAACAACCTAAGCTATGAGAATATGTTTGCTGCAGTAATGTCACATGAATGTATAAAAAGTCAAATACAAAACAAATATTCGATCAAAGAGGGTTAAAAAGTAGTTTTTGCACTCACTGAAGAGACGCAGTCCATCTCCAGCGGGACTCAACTCACGGACGATCTGTCCATCGTCTTCATTACGGTCCAACCACCTGAAGACACAAACACATAGACAGGAACATTTCATTCAAAAAACCTCTCTGAATATTAAAATGTTTGAGAAGACAATAAACGTACATATCCCAAAGACGACCATCTCTTGTTCGACTGTGTGTATGTGTGTATGTGTGTGTGTGTGTGTGTGTGTGTATGTATGTATGTATGTATGTATGTATGTATGTATGTATGTATGTATGTATGTATGCATGTATGCATGTATGTATGTATGTGTATGGGTATGTGGGTATGTATGCATATCTGGGTGTATGTGTATATGTGTGTGTACGTACATGTTTGTATATATGTATGTATGTATATGTGTATGTATGTGTATGTGCTTGTATATATATATATATATATATATGTGTGTGTATAAGTAGATACATGTGTACATGTGTAGATATACCTTTTCGTTTTTTTTTTATTTTACTAATTTTGTTCGGTATTTAATTTGTCATTTTCGGGTCTCTAGAAATATATGATTTGCAAAACTGTACTTTTAATATAATGTGACCCCTACTAAATAAAGAATACAAAACATAAAACATAAAAATACCTTCAAATGATGTAGTTTCAACAGAATTATTCAATAAAGCTCAAGCATGACTCAAAAAAAATAAAATAAAAAGACGATAAACTTTTATTTATCTACAAACATGGAAACATCTTCAGTTCAGACTTCAGACAAGCTATATAAAGGAGGAAAGGTAAGAGAAAAACCTTAAAATACAGATGGGAGATGTGCATTATAACAATTGCCAGGTCTGAGTTTATACTTAACTTAAAGTATGTTACTTAAGTTGTTAAGTGGGCTAAGATAATACATTTTAAAAACACATAAGGGTACCTAGAGTCCGAAACATAGAACAAAAACCCAGAAAACTTAAAAAATGTTATAAAGATTAAGCAGTGATTGATGCATGATAACCTTCTCTTGATAACTTAAACTCCTGTACATTTTACATTTATGTTCAATTGAATAATCATATAATATCCTGCATTATATTGTGTTCCTGGAAATGTGTATTCCCACATGTATCTTTTTTAACTTTGTAATTATTATTTCAGAAATATTTTGGATTGTTTATTTCTCGTGTCTTAATTTCTCTTATACTATATTATTGCCTTGTCTTTTATCCTCCTGCAATGCAAACATTTCCCTAATTGGGCTCAATGAAGTACTTATCTTATCTTATCATAATTAAAGCCTTTTAAATGATTGTGATTGGAGTAAAATCTGACAGAAAACAAGCATAAAAAACACATTTAAACAGCTTTTTGCATCCAAAGCTTTCCCTTTTAGCCGGACGGACAGGAAGAGGCTCTTTCCAGATGAAACCCGGCACCTCCACCATGCGGTTTGGCTCCAGTTACTGGACAGAGCTGGCTGACCACTGTGCATTTAAGGGCCATTTGTAATGTCAAACTCATCCATCAGCCGACTAACAGCTGTAACACAGGACACTGGAGAACTGCTGGCCTCAGGCACGACCCATTTACTAACCTTTTAGGGGAGTTTTGTCCAGATTTGTGGTGTTTAGGTGACTAAGTAATAAATAGAAACATAAGTGCTTTCCTGTCAAGACTTGTCAAAAATGACTTCCTAGATTACTTGACCTATGTTATATATTTAGTTCAGTTATGTACATACATTATCCAAAAGATTTCCCCAACCATTTTCAAACATAGACAAATCCCTAATTTGTGGAAAATTAACCTGTTTGATAAATGCACGTTTTGTTCAGCCGGATAATCTCCACATCTACCCTACTTTTATAATTTTCTAATGTCCAGAAGCTAAATGCTAACGTTATGCTATAAAGGAACTACAGCCGAGTTCAGCGGCACGACTTCAACGTCACGCCAACTTAAGATCCATATTCAGAAATACAGATTCTAAATGGAACAAGTTGAAGCGTTTGTTTGAACAGTTTGCAGGAGGCAGGTACTTGCTTTCAAGCAGGGGGAAACTAACTTAGGAGTGTTTCCGTGTTCGGCGTAATGACCTACAACGTCCTCCACAACTTCTGTAGTCCTATTCAGCCACTTGGTAACAACCATCGTTTTTCAGACACGTCAACTCTTCAGAAATCACCAGTGGGGTCACTGCTGATGGATTTAATGTCTTAGAACAAAACGTGATCTGTCTCTTCAATGTGTGTCAACCACAGACCTTATTTCAGCTATTTTCCAAAACTAGTTCAAAAATCTGAATAGCATGGCAGTAGAATAGGCTACTACTAATTTTCCCTATGCAACCTGAATAGTAAAAGGGTAAAGTCTGTCAGAAAGCAATGACTGTAAGTGTAAGCCTTACACTAACACTGTAAGGATTGGTAATATGTATTGTGTTTATGTGATGACATTTGGAGATGTTTAAAAACTCAATGAGAAAATGCGTTAGCATTCGCGCTAGCCTTAGCATACGCGCTAGCGTTAGCAATACTAGCCTGTACACATGCTTATTGCACAGCTAGCATTAGCTATATTTACCTTGTTTACACTTAGCGGTCCTGTGTTAATCTGTGTATGTTACACTTGCATGTATGAGATCATGAAGTGCCTTGTAACTTCTTTTTTATATAGTTTCACTCCGTTTGAATGTCAGTGGACTGCAAATAAGTCAATAAAGGAGCATGGCTGCTCATTCCCTGGCTGTTTAATCTATGTTCACACTGAGACAGTACAACACATAGAGAGAACAGTACACCTATTGTGTAAGTACATACAAGCAGGTCACACAGTTTGATCACAAATACATACAATCTGTTAAAAATCTGTTTTTCTTAAAAAGTACAGGCTGCATATGTGTTCTCAGCCTTGGAGAAACTTGAAATGTTTTGGGATGTGTCTGAACCTCTCTTTAGTGGTTCATTAATAAAACAGATATTTCAACATGTGCCTACTTTGTTCATGTACTGTTGAGGTTAATTTCAGTAGTTGTGTGCTATAATGTATTTACAAAGTGTGAAGAGGTGGCAACTTTAGAATAGGGAACCTGTTCAGGTCAATTAGAGTCAAACTACTAGCTTATTGGTTATGAACAAGACTTCACTTTAAAATAGGGAACATATTCTTAGATAGAAATACCTAATTTTGAGTTATTTAGACTTAATTAACACTTATAGTTTCATGTCTTGTTACATAAGAATAGATCATATTTGTTAAGTGTTATTATGGGAGAATTACTATTCTTGTGGTACTACTGCCTTATTAGGCCCATATTGAGCAGCGCATATTAAGACCAAAACTCATGCACAACAACTTCCTTACGTACAATAAATAAGCACTAATTAGAGGGTTATTGAGGAAAAACTCTCAACTAATGGCCTAGTACTTGTAGAATATGGTTATGTAGAATAAGGCATTAATAAGTGTTTTATACTGACTAATAAAGAGCCAATATACTGCTAATATGCATGTTAATTAACAACTAGTTGATGGTGAATTTGTGTACCTTAATATAAAGTGTTACCAAACAAACACACAGAGCTTAAAAGCTAAGTACTTCTAAACGTCCTCATTGCCTAACACATAAAAACCTTGGATTTTTTTTCGGGATGCTACTCACTGAGCAATAGTGATGGGTGGTTTAGAGTTTAAAAATCGCTTAAATGTTTTTGTAAGTTGTTAATTAGTTATGATACAATATTTGTCTGTTCGCTCACGGTATCTTCCTCACAATCATTGCTGGCCAGCCTTCAGATTCTCCTGCTCTTGCAGGCCATCACCCAGATAGTGTCTGAAAGAGGGTGTGGATTTCTCAATGTGTTCTTAAAGACAGTCGATATTCCCAAATGTTTTGAATGTACAAGACATAAGATTATTCTTGTTCACAAAGTAAATAGCAAGGGTGTAGGTTTGTTTGACATGTTTTTGTAAGGACATATTATCACAACCAATATTTGAGGGGACTTTATTTTCTCAGGATAGTTTTGATGTTACCTCCCAGAGGCAACATCTCCAACAACCTGGTGTGCTATCATTGTATTGGCTGTCAGATTAAGTGCAGTGTAATTGTGCAGACAATAAGCCAAATTCCTTTCTAATGTCTGACATTTAATGCGGATAAAGAGATTTATCCTCCTGAAGGGGACATTTTTAACCCCTCATGTAAACAAATGCTTAATGCTGCATAATGCTGCGCTATACTTTTGCCGCTTGGTGTCCGTTGATACGCAGGCAGTCATATCATTAGCTAGAACTAGCTAGATCTGATCGATACGGACGCGAGATAGAGATCAGCTGCTGCTGACGGAGACACGCAGCTCTGCATGATCACAGCTCCGCCCGCTGTGACGGACCGGTGAGCGGAGCAAAACACACACTTCAAGTTATAGACCTAACACACTTAGCTAGTTTATCTACCTCTGGAACATGGTGAATACAGTCGCTGTTGTATCTTTGTCTGTATCATGTTGTTGTGAGTGTGGACGGAGCATATACAACGTTAGCTTAGCCTAATCGATCCGATCTCAATTCAGAAAACGCGCATTTTAAAAGGTTTTTCGCCTGCCGTCTGTCTGCAGACTTGTCAAAGCAATTAATTCATGGTTTTTACTAACCGGTATCAGTATGTTGTTACTTCGGCATCATTTTGAAACGTGTATTACAATTAATCACGGTCAAATATGTTCATTTTGTTGTAGTTGGTTTCTACCCAGTATAGAGGGAGGGAAAGATTATTATTATTGTGTATTATTCCCGTGTTATTATCCAAAGTTACTGTACACTTTTGAATAATGTAGTTAATCTATTATAATTAGTTTGTTGAATATCAAGTCGTTATGAATTTGTTTTAAAGCTCAATAAATAACAAAGAAGACCTTTGACCGGCACTTTTCTAATTTTGTCCGGAAGATTTAAACTTTAACGGACATATTGACCGGCAACGGAAACTCTGGCACAGACACACTTCAGACATACAGGACACACAGTAGAATGGACAAGTCAGATCAGCAGGCCGAGGCATCATTAGAAAAACAAGCCGGACAAATGTAGTTTCCCCTTTATTGCACACACACACACACACACACACACACACACACACACACACACACACACACACACACACACACACACAACACACACACACCAGATTATAGAGAAAGTAATTGGAGGAATTAAGTGTAGCAAACAGGAAAGACGTAAAATATGTGTATAAAGCAGACAATTAATAAAAAGGCAATGATGGGTGGGGGAATGTGAGGAGAAACAGATGGGCCAGAGGAAAAAGGTCACACAGGATGTCCAAGTACCATGATATGCAGCATTTGACCGAAGGGAGCTCAGAACAAGTATGGGGTGAAGTGTCTTGCCCAGGGATACAACGACATGCTGACTGCAGTGGGACTGGAACTTGCTATCCCCTGATTCAAAGTCCAGCACACTATCCACTGAGCCACAGCCTCCCCTTTATGGGCACATGCAGTTGCTATGGCAATGGATTTTAACGCCTTCTTTTTGCATAACAAATAAACCAAAAGAAAGTTCTTTGCACACACCAAATAGGGATCTGAGGAACTGCTGTGAAGCTAAAAGTGGCGACTCCGGCAATCAATGCATAATCAAATGGCCACTGGAGTAACGAAGAAACTGAAAAGTGACCCTAATAATAAAACAACAAGTGTTACAATATAAATATGCATGTTTGTATCTGCAATTTCGTCAACAGAGACTGGCGAGAGACTTCAAGGTATTAAGGACTTGTTTTGGATTCAATTATATTTCCTTCATTAAGCTTGTGTTAACCCTCCTATTGTCTTCGTGTTCCCCCCCTTACTTTGGTGGTCGCGGTCAAATTTGACCGGTCCTGTTTTAACTGCTATTACATTAACACAAAAACCATTAATCACCAAATGTCCTCTAACACCCTTTCAAACTGTAAATATTGTATCAGACTACTGGTATACATGAAAAACTGCAGTACATGTACAAAGAATAGACACTGAACATGTATTGCGTGTGCCAGGTGTGATCCATGTGGGGGGATGGGCACATAAGGGGGGGGGAACACATCTAGAGTATGTGTGTGTGTGTGTGTGTGTGTGTATGTGTGTGTGTGTGTGTGTGTGTGTGTGTGTGTGTGTGTGTGTGTGTGTGTGTGTGTGTGTGTGTGTGTGTGTGTGTGTGTGTGTGTGGATCCGGATGGTTACTAATTCCTTTTCTTTATGGCGGTCAGACCGGGAACACCATGGGTGTTACAAAGTTGACTAGATCATCCAAAATTCAATGGAAGTGGTGATCAGCCATTGTATATGTTCAAAGGTCTACTGTGAAGGATATCATAAAGCGTTAATGCAATCGAATGTAAAACAAAAAAGTTATGATTGATGAAAGTAGTAAATCGGTCAGATTTGACCCGAAGACAACAGGAGGGTTAAACAAAATGAAATCTGTCTTTCGCAGATGTAAAGACTGTTTGTTGTTAATAAACCAATCTCTTACAACATTTCTTTACCACGAGTTTCCTGTATTACTTTTGTATTTTTACCAGATGTTATCTGCGTGAGAGTCATTGAAGATGGCACTGATGTCTGTATATTATCAACATACATATAAAACAATAATTGTTCCCATATAGAACAACTGTTTCCTGTTTACCAAGAAAGATTTAAGCTATTTGACTGTTCAATTACACATTTCCCTGTTACAACCTTGTAAGGTATAATCAGGTCGCAACATTTACACTAGCAACTATACAGTATTTAGTCAAATGCATCCCCTTGGAAAGTGGTCACATTTGCATTTAGCACATTGCTCTTTTGACACATTTCAACATAACTGTTAACAGAGAATTCATGTATTATATTCTGAATTGTTGTTTAGTAAGAACTTAACTCTTTTAAATACTTCTGTTATTCTTGTGTGGTAAATAATGAGAAAGAAAGAAATGTTTTCTTTTATTGTTCATTTTGGTTTATTGTATATACATACATAAATGTAATTTGTAATATATATTTTATATGCCTTGTGTTGCGGAATAATTTGCCCTAGTGTCCTCTTTCGCCCTCTGACGCAGATGCTCCAACCTTGAGCAGCCGCTATCTCCCTTAAGGAGGGGCTGCCCTACCAAGTTGTTGTTGTTACCAGTTTGTGACCGGGCACCTCTCGGTCAGAGATAGTCATTGATGTGGGACACCTGGAACACATCCTTCTCGGGGTGTAGATGACCCCGAGCCATAAGCGACAACAAATGTGATTCAGTGTCCTCAGCTGTTTAGTCTACCTATTGAAGAATGTTGATTATTACACTCTGAACTAGTTAAAACCTGGAGCTACAGGTGGGGTCTTCAGAATTGATTGTGGCATCTCATCCGTGTGGTCAACTCGTGGCCCGTGACTTGTCTTGTGAATTCTCCGGCCGAAGCTCCAAATAAACCGTCAGTGTTTGCCATCAAAGCTCCAGCTCTCCTCGTGTCTCTCTCTGAGTCCTGACTCCCATTGCTTCAGAAGTTTCCCCCACACCTTGCAGCGAAACTCTTGTACTGCTTGAACTTGAACGTTTGTACTAACTCTTACACGCCTAGACAATTATTTGAGCAAACACAGGCGTGCCCTCCGAAAGGTGATTATAAAAAATAATATTTGAGCAGGGATTTAATTAAACAAACATTTGTCAATAATGACCAGCATATAAGGATAAACGGATTACGATCTGAACTATTTCCAGTGTGCTAGAGAGCTTCCAGGTAGGTCTGTTTTCTGATCAACTTCATTGTTCCTTTTATTTTCAATTTGTAATTATATCAGTAAAAAATTAACTAAATAAAGTATCACTTTACATTTCGGAATGGTAATACCAAATGAATAATCATTAGTATGCTAAAATTAATTACCCAAAAATAGGTTGTAAGAATTATTTGCATTCTAGCTAGAAATGTGAGATAATCCTCAAGATTCTTGATTTTGATCAAAAATAAGCTTCAAGTATATATAGATATGCATCATTAGGGAACGAGAGAAAAACGTTTTATTTCAATTGTTAAAATAATGATATATAAATACTAATGTTTATGTTATCAATTTTCTTTACCAATATTACATTTTTGTGGGCATGTACCCAATTTCTTTTAAATTTTTCGATTATCAAACGTGTGACCATGTATAGTTCAGAACTTCCTTTCATGGTAGATCTATTTATATTTCTGTTAAATGTTTTTTTTTTATGTTCTAGGTGGGGCGGAAATTTCTTTAGAAAAGTACAAGAAAAGAACACAGAAACAGGTCAAGTTATGCACGTGTCTAAAAGGATGGCAAGAGTTGGATTTTAGCTGTGACTTGACCTGATATAATCAATATAGTCAAATACATTGTTATCTCAGACATGTGCTTGTTATGTATATGTATGTATGTGTTTGTATATACCTGTCTCTGCGGTCCTGCCTGACTCTCATCATACTACTTCCCTGATGGCTCCCACAGGATTGTTGACATCCTCGTGGATTCATCTTCTTATTATAGACACATGCATTTCCAAACATTTGGTCTACCTATGCTGTAAAATGTATTATCTCTTCGATTTACACACGGCATCTATTGCACGTCTGTCCGTCCTGGGAGAGGGATCCCTCCTCTGTTGCTCTCCCTGAGGTTTCTCCCATGTTCCCCTTTAAACTGTGGGTTTCTCTCTGGAAGTTTTTCCTTGTACGATGTGAGGGTCTAAGGACAGAGGGTGTCGTATTGTCATACTGATATTCTGTACAAACTGTGTACAGTCCGAGACAAATGTAACATTTGTGATATTGGGCTATATAAATAAACATTGATTGATTGATTGATTGTAAAATAATATAGGCCTTTAAATTGAGATGTAATGAAATTAACTGAATATTAATTGAATCTACAGGAAAATGACTGCAGCTGTGGTGTTTGTCTTGTTGGCTTTACTTGGACAGATATGGGGCCATTCTGGTGAGATTCTTCATTTCATTGGTTATATCAAATTATGAATAATAATTACTGTAGGATTTTCCAACTGTTGTGTTTAATAGACATTATGTGATATATGTCTTAAATATCACTGTAAGTGCCAAAACGTTTGTTTAGCTGTCAGTCATGGCCTATGCATGTGTATCCGGTGCGATGTGTAGTTTAACATAATCCACTTGAAGTCAATATAGTTGAGAAAATACAAATCCACCTGGTAATCCATATGTTTCAAAGAAGGTACAATCTAGAGAGTTTCTAAATTACATTAAACTATAACAGATGGACACTATACGGTAAAGAAACCATGCGACTCCAAAGATACTCCGGCAGCCAACATTTCCACTGTGTCACGCTATACATGCGGCAGGGAGCTCTCTCTGTCACCACAACATTACAAAGAATACATCCACATCAGTTTTAGACATAGAATATTTAACTTAAATTCAAACCTCCATCTTATAAATTATTAGTATTGTACTTTTAATATATTGTTATAATATAATGTTCAAAACGGATGATCACAGTCCTGCCTGTACTATATGAAGGATTAAATAGAAAGCAAATAGTCACATTAAAAGTTAAATCAAATATGGCAACTGCCTGTTCATTTTCATCTCTGGTCAGATGAATACAGGTACAACTTCTGTGATAACATCAAACTATGTTTCATAACACATGTTGTTACTTTGTCCAGCTACTAATATTGCTAAAGGTGGAAAAGTGACTCAGTCCTCCGTGGGGTGGAAAGGTGTCCCTGAAAGAGCCATTGATGGAAATGATGCTAGCATATATGGAAAGGGATCCTGTACACACACATCACTACAAACCAATCCCTGGTGGAGACTGGACCTCCTAAAGAGATATAAAATCAACACTGTCACCATCACCAACAGAGTAGACTGTTGCCACGAAAGGATCAACGGTGCTGAGATCCGCGTTGGAAATTCCCTCAGATACAATGGCAACTCTAATCCCAGGTAACAGCACTATCTGCCTTATATAAGATTTACAAATGTTACCTTACCTCTGAAAGTTACAGGGAAAGATTGAATTGGTTATCTACATAGTTTCCTGATATCTTGTTTGTTTCACCAGATGTGCTGTTATCTCGTCTATCGCAGCTGGGAGCTCAAAAACATTTGTTTGCAATGGAATGGAAGGCCAGTATGTAAACATTGTGATTCCTGGAAGAGAAAATACCTCACACTGTGTGAGGTGGAAGTCACCGGGACAGAATCCGATCCAGATGATCCCATTGCAGCCTGCGACTGAATCTGAAATATTTCTTCTTAAAGCTAATCAAACATGTTTCTGCTTCTTTTCCTTCACTACAACATTTAAAGGTATGCTAAATTAATATTAATATTGTTTATCTAATTTGAGGTGACCTTAGTGATAAAGAATCACACACACACTCACATACCAAAGTTATTCAGAAAAAAATTATTGTGTATCTGTTAGGCAAAGGATTTATCTAGATATAGACTAGCCTAGATGAAGGTACGGAAACACACCGTGACAAATGGACATAGTGGTTTTTAATTGTAATCTATACAATGTTTTAAAGACAAACTAAGAAAAAAACAAATGTGTTCCCCTTAACTCAACAATTAGAATGTGCAATCTTTAAAATACCCCCTGGGTGACTGATAATGAAATGTTGGTTACTGGTGATGGTGTTCGTTATATTTAACATTTTAACCTCAATACATATTGTGTAAATGGTGATGGTTTCAGCTTGTGGTTCTGTTTGTCTCCAAGAGAAAAGCCTTTAACCCTTGTGTTGTGTTCGAAAGCTGTTACCGTTCATGGAGTTCGCGGGTCAATTTTGACCCATGATTTATTTCAGTCCAAAACACACAAAATAAATGACTATCATCCAATATTGTTTTAACTACATCATAACTTATTATGCATTCAAAACCGTACAATCCTGTTGTAATTTAATGTTATGGCCCCAAAACACATTACACCACATATTGCACACGTGCATGTGTGAGTTCAGGTTCAAGTGTTAGTGTACATTCTTTGAGAAAGGTGGAGTTCCTGTGGGGGGGGGGGGCAGAGGGAGGGGAGACCAGGTGCATGTTGCGAAAAATTATTGTTACAGTTGATGAAGGGGGTGGGGGAGGGGTGTCTAAAGTCAAAGATGAATTTTGATTGGGCCAAATTTGACCCCGAGTCACCCAAAACAATTCTGCTGGTCTCCCAGACCCCACACCAAATTATACACTTTTTTTTTTAGAGACCTTCAGACTTGGCTAAACTTGTCAAAATCAGTTTTGTAGTGTTTAGCTGTTGTGGAGGATATCATGAAGCCTCGTTCAGATAAAAAAAACTAGAGCGTAGTTATTATATCATTTTAACTTGAAACGGGTCACGGGAGACCCGAACACAACATAAGGGTTCAGAAAGCTCTACTGTCTACCTGGTCTAAGAATCTGGTATTGTGTGGTTTCAAATGTTTCATTAGCTTGTTTCATAGGTTTGATTCACCGTGTACTCCAATTGCAAAACAAAAAAATAAATGTTTAAATGAATTCCATTCACCACGGTTTTTCTTTCTCCAAAAAAAAGACACAAATCACTTGTTTGTCCAAATTTCTCTCTTTTTAAATGGGTATCAATCAATAGACTTAAAAGCAAATACATTAAAAGAAATGTGAAAAGAAATGTGGGGTACAGAATTGTTTACGGTTAAAGCGTTACAACCTCGTATTGGCATTCGGACTCAAGGGATCCAATTGCAAGACGGACTCTACATATTCTTCTTCTTCCTTTTTGTGATCATTAAAACATTGAAAGTACTTTGCTGTTATTGTCAATAAACGATGTTACGTTTCAAAGACACACTTTGTTTTTCTGGCTCATTAGACCTTTCTTCTGACTGTGTGTGTCATGGTTGCCTGTCATGCTTATTCTTTAATCGTTCTTATTCTGTTCTCTTGTTCTAGCTCTGCTGTCATTTCAGATGCTGCCACTCCCTTGCCCATGCTTCAGTGTGTATAATTGGTAAATGGGTAGAGAAAAAGTAAACCTCTTTAATAAAGGCTTTACCACCAACATAAAAACAAACGGTAACACTTTATATTAAGGTACACAAATTCACCATCAACTAGTTGTTCATTAACATGCATATTAGCAGTATATTGTCTCTTTATTAGTCATTATAAAAAACTTATTAATGCCTTATTCTACATAACCGTATTCTACAAGTACTAGGCCATTAGTTGAGAGTTTTTCCTCAATAACCCTCCAATTAGTGTAAGTAAGGAATATGGTCAATATGGGCCTAATAAGGCAGTAGTACCACAAGAATAGTAATTATCCCATAATAACACTTAAAGGTAGGGTAGGCAAGGCCGGATTAGTACCTCCAGGGGCCCCTGGGCACTGAGCGCTCATGGGCCCCCCCCAACCCACGTACCAACAAGTAACACCACGCCTACCCAATCCTACCAACATGAACAATATTTAGAATTTTCAGTCAATCTGGCATGTCAAATCGCACACCTATTTGTCAAAAGCAGGGACGCAGCCACATAGTTCAACCAAAGTAGGTCTAGCCTTTTGCCCTTTCAGTCAAAAATCACAAGACAAAGATACAATGGATAAGATCTCAAGACAGTGTATATGTCAAATATGTCAACCTGAAGTATTAATTTTACGTTGGATTGATGAGATAAACATATGTTGGGTAAACAACAGTGAATCATGTATTATGTACATATTTCATTTCAATTAGAGTAACATAATGTAATTGCGTGGAATTTTGTCACATAATTAAATCATGTTGGTTTAACAAATCATTTTTTTGAGTGTATGGCTCAAGAAGACCTAGGTAATATCACTCAAAACCTCAGAGCAGCACCCCACTTAATGCCAAAATATGACTGGCTGGCTGTACAAGTACACAAGGAGTTCTATTAGTCACAAACATTGAGAGTTACAAAAGTAAAATATGTAGTGAAATTGTGTGGTTGCTCAACTAAGTGATGTATTGTGTGTGTGTGTGTGTGTGTGTGTGTGTGTGTGTGTGTGTGTGTATGTGTGTGTGTGTGGTGTGTGTGTGTGTGTGTGTGTGTGTGTGTGTATGTGAGAGAGAGAGTGAGTGGGAGTGTGTGTGTGTGTGTGTGTGTGTGAGAGAGAGAGAGAGAGTGTGTGTGTGTGTGTGTGTGTATGTGAGAGAGAGAGTGAGTGGGAGTGTGTGTGTGTGTGTGTGTGTGTGTATGTGTGTGTGTGTGTATGTGTGTATATGTGAGAGAGATAGTGAGTGGGAGTGTGTGTGTGTGTGTGAGAGAGAGAGAGAATGAGTGTGTGTGAGAGACAGTGGATCTTACCTTTTAGAAGTGTTTCTTCCTTGCCTTTCTCTTTGAAAAGTCTGTGATTAGGTCATCAAAATCCAAGGCTCAAGGCTAACATTGCTCACTAGCTCAACAACATCCTCCGTGACCGCCGCCACTGTTCCTTGTGGTTGCTGGCCTATTCCGTCACTTTTTGCTTTTTTGAAAAAGCTATTTATTGTTGGGAATTTTTTTAATGCAGCCGCCACTCTCTCTTCTTTTTCTTTCTTTTCGCAGCCCCGCTGGGCGTTTGGCTACCGGCACCATGCATTTTTTCAGCTCACGTGACAAAATGTGACACGAGTGAGGGTGGGGCTGTGATTCGGCTATACACCGCCGCCGCGTAGTAATAAAGTTGAACGCATACATAGTGAGACCTACAGTACAGAGACGGTTTAGAAAATATATTAATTTGACCCTATAGAAAAGCTGTGTTATTTATGCTGAAGAGTGAGTGTCATTTAAAACAATGTAAGAGTGAGGTTGTGCCCGACATTTTTTTTTTTTTTTTTAAATGTTGTCACTGAGGGCCCTCTTTGCCCAGGTTGCCCATATGGTTAATCCGGCGTTGAGGGTAGGTAAGAATGGAGAAACCAGCTCGAGTGCGCTAGAATTTGAAAGTACACAGCCGAAAAAAATCTGCCCCTTCCTTCAGACTTCCTTACAGAGCCCCTCCTCCAACACACACGAACGCGCACATGACCAATGAGGGCACGAGATCAGTTTGTGCACAGATGGAAGGCTGACAGGCAGGTAGGCCATCCAGTTATTTTAGCCGGGCCGAGGCAGATGATTGGTCGTGCTTTTTACAGCGCCACTGCTTCCACAAATGAAGTATTTGTATATACTTATTGTCAAAGCATTTAATATATTCATTGCTATCAGGATGTTAAGAGCATTCCATGGAATATAACAACAATTGTTTCTGAAGTGAATTACCTACCCCACCTTTAACAAATATGATCTATTCTTATGTAACAAGACATGAAACTATAATGTACATGTTTTGGTACATGTGTCTGAACCTCTCTTTAGTGGTTCATTAATACAACAGATATTTCAACGTGTGCCTACTTTGTTCATGTACTGTTGAGGTTCATTTCAGTAGTTGTGTGCTATGATGTATTTACAAAGTGTGAAGAGGAGGCAACTTTAGAATAGGGAACCTGTTCAGGTCAATTAGAGTTAAACTACTAGCTAATTGGTTATGAACAAGACTTCCCTTTAAAATAGTGAACATGTTCTTAGATATTAATACCTAATTTTGAGTTATTTAGACTTAATTAACACTTATAGTTTCATGTCTTGTTACATAAGAATAGATCATATTTGTTAAGTGTTATTATGGGAGAATTACTATTCTTGTGGTACTACTGCCTTATTAGGCCCATATTGAGCAGCGCATATTAAGACCAAAACTCATGTACAACCAGGGGCGCTGCTTGCGAACAGGCAAGGCAGGCAACTGCTTGGGCCCCCGGACCAGAAGGGGGCCCCCAAAGAAGGTTTAATTAGATTAAGAAGGTCCACAGCAACGACAACATGAAACACCCTTTAATTTACTGCAACGACATGTCGGGAAACCCTCAAGGCGGCCCCATGCATAGCGCGCCGTAAAATGCTGCTTCTTATCTTAAGTTTCGTTGCCTTGCTCCGCTTCGGGGAGAGGGGGGGGGGAGTGAATGTTTGCCTAGGGCCCCCACAGACTCTAGAATCGCCACTGTGTACAACAACTTCCTTACTTGCAATAAATAAGCACTAATTAGAGGGTTATTGAGGAAAAACTCTCAACTAATGGCCTAGTACTTGTAGAATATGGTCATGTAGAATAAGGCATTAATAAGTGTTTTATAATGACTAATAAAGAGCCAATATACTGCTAACATGCATGTTAATTAACAACCAGTTGATGGTGAATTTGTGTACCTTAATATAAAGTGTTACCGAATTTTGTTTATCTGTGTGAGTATTTAATTACGGAATTATCTTCTTTTTTTCTTCTCTTTATCCTGCAACTGGATGACTAACGGGAGGGCTACCTCTGTTATCATTTCTGCCCTCCCGCTTCTACTAATTTTGTTTGTTTCTCGGATGTATAAACTGTCTAATTGTTGAAATAGTAGAATAAAAAAAGATATATATATATAGTAGTATTTCCTTGCCTGAAGCAGGGGAACTCGATGGCCACGCTCTCCGGCTGGCCCTCCTCTCGGACCATCACTTTATCGAGGAACCAACCACAGCCTCCACCTCGACCGTCATGACCGACACGCACTCTGCGAACCTGACCCAAGGTCACCGACTCAATGAGAAACTCATCGTGCTTTGGGAAGACGAGAGAGAAAACAGATTTAGTGTATTTAAAGGGGACCTATTATGCAAAATCCACTTTCTCATGTCTCTTCTACATCAACATGTGTCCCCTCTTCTTCATGTCTCTTCTACATCAACATGTGTCCCCTCTTCTTCATGTCTCTTCTACATCAACATGTGTCCCCTTTTCTTCATGTCTCTTCTTCATCAACATGTGTCCCCTCTTCTTCATGTCTCTTCTACATCAACATGTGTCCCCTCTGTGTAAAGAGACTCTGAAAGTTTCAGGAACAAAGATTCTCTCTCTTTTTCTCCTGATCCATTTCTATAAAAACCTGTCTGAAAATGAGCTGATCAGATTTTGGCCACTTTATGATGTCATAACGATGTTTTGGCTTGTGTAACCATTAGCCAATCAGCATCCAAGGTAACCCCCCCCCCTTATCACCTGAATCTCCTCCTAGAGCACCATTGAGTTCTTTTTAACCAAATCTCTCTCAGAGGGGCGTGGGGAGGGGCTCCTTATTTTCATCTAAAGTCACAGACAGAGAATCAGCACTTTGGAAACAGGGCTGAAACAGAGGGGATTATGGGATGCTGCAATGATCTGTTTGGTGTTTCAGCCAATCAGAGACAAGCTCTGTATATATCTGAGACCTGTGATATATTGATGAAGAACAGTATAATAGGGGACCTTTAAAGATGTACTTACATTGCCCTTTTCAAATTTGTTGACATTGTTTTTACTCATAAACATGAGTCGCTCCCCTGTGTCTCCGAGGTCACCGATGACGTTGAGGAAGACGCTGGCGTCGGTGCCGCTGCCGCTGACGTTCCCCGTGCAGATAGTAACACGATACTTAATCACTGGAAAACAAACAGAAAAAGATAATCACACAGAGCTGGGAAGTAGTGGAGTACAAATACTTCGTTACTGTACTTAAGTACATCTTTCTGGTATCAGTACTTTACTCCACTACTTATTTTTCTGACGACTTTTTACTTTGACTTCTTACATTTTGAACCCAAATACCTGTACTTTCTACTTCTTACATTTTGAACACAAATACCTGAACTTTCTACTTCTTACATTTTGAACACAAATACCTGTACTTTCTACTTCTTACATTTTGAACACAAATACCTGAACTTTCTACTTCTTACATTTTGAACACAAATACCTGTACTTTCTACTTCTTACATTTTGAACCCAAATACCTGTACTTTCTACTTCTTCCATTTTCCAAACAGGCTGGTTCCTTTAGTTTGAATGTGTGTTTGGTGGCGTGATCATTATTATTTAGAGTCATTGCGTGCCTATTGATTTGAACACGATCCGTGTATCCATCATTTCCTGGTCTTCTCTAAAGAAGAGGGACCAATGAAAACGTTGTCATGTTGCCGTTGTTCAGCATGGAAACATTCATTAGCTAACAATGACATTATTGTTCTATTAATATAAAGGGAGGTCAGGTACTCTTTAAAACAGCTGCTAGTTATGGGTACTTTTTACTTAAGTACATTTCAAAGCCCTCTTTACTTTGACTTCAGTAAAGAAGTTTAGTCAGTACTTCTACTTTCACCAGAGTATTTTTAAACACGAGTATCTGTACTTCTACTTGAGTAAAGGATGTGTGTACTTTTGCCATCTCTGGTATCACATAAAGACAGACAGAGTTTGAAAATGTGAACTCAGTTTCGTACGGGGCAGCGGCTCCTCGATGAGCGCTCCGATCGCCTGCAGCTCTCTGACGATCTCGTTGTCGTCTTCGTTGATGTCCAGCCAGCGGCCGCATTCAAAGGAATATTTCTCCATCGTCAGAGTCTTCAGCAAAGTGACCTGCAGGAAGTGACAGCAGCATTCAAGATGCAAAGGTTTTATTGTCATATGCACATAAGCTTCAGGGTAGAAATGGCAATGAAATTCTTCTGACCTGATCTCCTCCAACAATGCAAATACAAATACAAAATAAAAAGTAATGCAAGAAGTCTGTAAATAGAATATGATATGTACAAGAACAGAATATGAAATTAAATAATGTACATTAAGACCAAATTAAATACGGTATAAGACATGTCTTCATCTCTGTATCATGATCTAAGACAAATGAAGACAACAACATTGACATTACGACGCATTTTCCCAATGACAGTGAGAGTAAATAGTGCCTTGGAGCATAAACTCTGGATTGCCAGGTTTTTTTTTGCGTATAACTGAGAAAATGTTCAATTATTTTTCCTGTAAAAACAGGCGCTTTGCAGCCTCATTGACACAAACTATTTCGCACTCCCTTTTGCACTATGTACACATCTTTTTATATATATCCTTGCTTACTTGAAGTAAACGGTTATTTTGTGTTTTTTTTCTTCTTGCATTTTAATGTGTGTGTTTTCAGACCTCGGGACTTTGGGAAACAGTATTTCGATCTTTCTGTGTGTACAAACATATTTTGAGATTGACAATAAAGTTGACTTTTGACTGACACTCTTCTTCATTTCAGAGATCAGGCACAAGATTAAACTCTAATTCAGTTTCTTATTCAGTGCTTAGACACGACAGAATACGACCGACTTTACAGCCAGCCTGGTCTTTTAAAAACATATGTTCACAATACAACAAACAGTATTGTCAAGGCGATGTAATGTCTGTGTGAAACCAAAAGGTAACTTGATTTATATCAATGTGCGCACTTAAAGGTAGGGTATGTAATTCACTTCAGGAACACTTTTTGTTATATTCCATGGAATGCTCTTAACATCCCGATAGCAATGAATACATGAAATGCTTTGACAATAAATACATTAAAACATGTCATCTGTGGAAGCCGTGGCGCTGTAAAAAGCACGACCAATCATCTGAGCCGGCCCGGCTAAAATAACTGGATGGCCTACCTGCCTGTCAGCCTTCCATCTGTGCACAAACTTATCTCGTGCCCTCATTGGTCATGTGCGCGTTCGTGTGTGTTGGAGGAGGGGCTCTGTGAGGAAGTCTGAAGGAAGGGGCAGATTTTTCGGTGTATACTTTCAAATTCTAGCGCACTCGAGCTGGTTTCTCCATTCTTACCTACCCTACCTTTAACTTCAAAAATGTAATACAATATACTTATTTTAAGCCAAACCTGTACATTACTAGGTAGTTATCTTGCGTTGTTGTCATGTTTTGTTCAAAATGTACAATATTAACCGTTGTTGTAAAACGGAAAACAGGAAATATTTGTCACATAATGTCTTACATAATAATATCTTACATAATGTGCGTACTTAACTTCAATAATGTAAGAAATTATACTTATTTTAAGCCAAACCTGTAAATTACTAGGTCGTTATCTTGCGTTGTTGTCATGTTTTGTTCCATATTTACAATATTAACCTTGGTTGTGAAACGGCAAAGAGGAAGTATGTGTCGCACTAAATGTAATTGAGGGTTTAGTTAAGTTGTATGGTAATGTAATTTTGTAGGACACAGGTTTATAACAGCTTACAGATCAGTTCCTACCTTTGCTAAATGCCACCCAGCGAATGGACTTCTCTTTTCATGCCAGATGCGCAGTTTCTGCAGCTTTCCAATGTCGGGCATTTCAACCTTCAGTGATCAGAAACAGCATCAATAGAGAGGAGTTTTTATGTATTTGTTTATATACTATATATATATATTGTTTGTATTTTTGCTTACAATGAATTTATCCTGCTGGCCCTGCTCAAAGCTGTCCGAGTTGTTCTCCAGTTTGACCTCATCAGATTTGCCGTTCTCTCCGTAGATCTGCAGAAACACCTGAGCGTCGGTCCCGGCTCCTTTCACATCTGAGGTCCAAATCCACAGCGACCACGGGTACTCTGGAGCGGAAGAGGAGCAGATTTATGCTGAACTTAAGCTCCACTAAGTACACGTTTACATCCAACTGCACCTTGTATTCTACCGAAGTCCGGATTTTGAGAGAAAGTCAGGATTTTGAGAAAAAGGCAGGATTTTGAGAAAAAAAGACAGAATTTTGAGATTTTGAGAAAAAAAGACAGAATTTTGAGATTTTAAAAAAAAGTCAGAATTTTGAGAGAAAGTCAACATTTTGAGATTTGAGAAAAAAAATAACATTTTGAGAAAAAATACAGACTTTTCAGATTTTGAGAAAAATGTCAGAATTTTTAGAAAATGTCAGAATTTTTAGAAAATGTCAGAAAAAAGCCAACGTTTAGAGAAAAAACTTGTCAGGATGTATGATTATCTACAAGAACCGGCATTCCTCCATCTTGTGACTGTGTAACTCCCTCTCTTTCATATCAGCATGTGAAGGACACTGTTCAGGAACTAGTTGATGCTCTGTATGTGATGACTACTTCCATTCTTGAGAGGATCATAAATACATGGATCCTGAGATTGAAGCTCAAGCCGGGGACCAGTGATATTTTTCTAACAGTTAAATAAAAGTCAGTTTTGAGATCTGTGAGTTGAATAAATCCACCCACTCTTCTGTTTTCTCTGCCGGAGAGAGACCATCTCGTACAGCTCCCTCTCGATCAGCCCATCCCCCTCGTCCTCGTCCAGCCAGCTCCCGCACGGAAACGTCTGCTCGATGCCCGTGAACGGACAGTAAATCACCACCTGGAGGGGAAACAGGTGCTTGATGGGTTGAATAACACTTTAAGGTCCCTATTATGCATAATTAGCTTTTCATGTCTTTTATACATAATGTGTCCCCTCTTCTTCATGTCTCTTCTACATCAACATGTGTCCCTCTGTGTAAAGAGATTCTGAAAGTTTCAGGAACAAAGATTCTCTCTCTTTTTGTCCTGATCCATTTCTAAAAACCTGTCTGAAAATGAGCTGATCAGATTTTGGCCACTTTATGATGTCATACGATGTTTGGCTTGTGTAACCATTAGCCAATCAGCAACCAAGGTAACCCCCCCCCCACCTTATCACCTGAATCTCCTCTTAGAGCACCATTGAGTTCTTTCTAACCAAATCTCTCTCAGAGGGGCGTGGGGAGGGGCTCCTTATTTTCATCTAAAGTAACAGACAGAGAATCAGCACTTTGGAAACAGGGCTGAAACAGAGGGGATTATGGGATGCTGCAATGATCTGTTTGGTGTTTCAGCCAATCAGAGACAGGCTCTGTATATATCTGAGACCTGTGATATATTGATGAAAGACAGTATAATAGGGGACTTTTAACAATCACTGCCATAACCAGAGGTGTTAGTACCTTCTCACAGTACCATCCCGCCCCCACGGCCCCGTTATCGTGCCCGATGGTGACCCTGCTGAGCGGGCTGATCAGATCACAGATCTCCGCGTTGAAGATGTCGATGAGGCCGCGCTCGAACGCTCCGCCTTCAAGGAAAACCTTCCCGCTGTTCTTCGTGCCTTTAGAGCCGTGCATCACCATGTGGATCTTAGAGTTGGTGCCGGCACCCCTCACATCTCCGGTCATCACTTGCACATTGTAAACGATTCCTAAGGTCAAAGTCAACTTTATTGTCAATCTTTCAGTTTGTGTGTACAGACAGAGAGCTCGAAATACTGTTTCCCACAATCCAGAATACAAAAATATATAAAAATATGCATACAAATATGTAGATATATATGTATCCTAAAGATACATTTAGAACAAAGACTACAGACAACAAATGTGCATCCATTTTATCCATTTATTGAACGTCAACAGAACAAAATCTGTTTATTTTTGGTTCCCACCGCTATACTATCAGCCTGAATTAAGCAACTCTGATAAATGCAAATGATTTGCTCTGTGTTACCTAAGAAAATCTGAAGAAATAGTTCACAACGATGTCATATGAATATTATAATTTCACTGAATTGATTTGTTTTGTCATAAAACTCTAAAGTATATTAAACATTTTTCTTGGTTTTGACGTGTGTAGTGATTTTGTCAACACTGTATTTTAAAAAGAGATAATTCAAGCTTTTGTGAAATGGCTTGTGTTCTTCTCACCCATTGGTTGCACGGATCCCACCAACACATCTCTCTGTATTTCCCATCACACTCATCCATTGCAAACCAGCGATTAACTGGGAACTCGTACACTTCTTTATTCCCCATGTCATCAATAGAAACCTGGAGGCAAGGCAAGGCAAGGTTATTATACAGCACCTTTCAACTCAAGGCAATTCAAAGTGCTTTACAAACATGAAAGACATTAAGAAACATATTATAAAATGGCATTTAAAAACACTCATTTAAAAGCAAAGACAATAAAACATGAATAACAAAGGTACATGAATTAAAGTGACAGTGCATCTGAAATGTTTAGGTCAATCATTGCTAACCTTTTAGCAGAAATAGTTTTCCATGACCTCACTTTCTTTCTACTTTCTTTGTTAACTTATCCTTTAGTTATTTCAAGTGTTTCATGCTAAACGAAACCCCCTTTGGAACATTCTAATCTGCAACCCAATATTCAGAAAATTCAACGGATCTTGGCCGTATTTGTGTAGCATATAAAATGAATTTGCTCCCAGACATTCATGTGGCTTGCTAGCTTTGGACCCCATCTGTAACCCCATTGGGACACATGATGAAGCACGGTCAGGAGTGTTTTTATACACAAGTCTGTAGAGGTTATGTAAACATGTGTGTATTGAACGTGCCTTATCTAGAAACCATCCGGCTGAGGACCCTCTGTTGTTGTGGCCGATGGTGATCTTCCTCAGTCGGCCCAGGTTTGGAGCTTCTATCGTAAACTTGTCCTCCGAGCCGCGCTCAAAGTTATCTTTGTCACTGTCCAGTCGTCTCTCTCCTTTCATAATAAACACAGACTTTGGTAACAAGAGTGAAACGTATTGAGATCACAGTGAGGAAAAAGCTGCAGGTATTACGGCATCAATTCATATACAATAGTATCAGTGTCAAGGCTGTTTGTGTTGAATAGTAAGAGTCTCTTGTGTCTAAAAGTGAAATGCTAATGCGTAAATTGAAAGTGAGAAACTAAATCGCCAAGTATTTTAATATTCACTTGATTGTTTAAGTGAATACATAAAAGGCAAGTTGAACATTTGCTGGTTTTAGCTTCGAAAACGTGAAGGATTTACCACTTTTCTCTATTAAGATCATTGTAATTGTTAGATCTTTTGGACTGCTTTCCTCGTAAATCACACGAAATATGCAAATGTAAGATTTTAAAATTATAATTCTTTCCCTTTTTCAATATTTTCTACAATATGTGGTAGAAATAATAGGAAATAAATCTACAGAACAATCTATAATCAAATAAATCATTAGTTTTCGCCTTACCTGTGTCACCAGTCTCTCCGAAGATGTTCAGGAAGACATCAGCATCAGTTCCACTTCCCTTCATGTCAGCCGTGAACACACTCACGATGTATTTATTTACTGTAAACAGGAAATACAAAAGTTAATATAAACAATGCACTAGAAAGGCTAACAGTGTAGTTAATTAATATTTCAGGACCAATTTCTGTGTGTGCGTGCGTGCGTGCGTGCGTGCGTGCGTGCGTGCGTGCGTGCGTGCGTGCATCTTGGCTTCACACTGTTCTGCTCGACTGGCTGCAGCTTCTGAGATGTTAGATCAGATTGCAACAGAAGATTATACTCTGATGGATTTAAATTACAAAATGAAACAGATCTGTAGGCTATCAAACATCTATGTGTTAAAACTGACATGGTGTTAACGATTCAAATTTGGGAAAACTAACTCTCTATCAATAGATTTCAATTGTATTCTGAGGAGACATTAGCATACAGAAAGTATTAAAGCTCTTGGGCTGTCCTATTAGCTGTGAGCTGCCAAGGCTTATTAAGTCAAATGTCATTTAGCCGATGCATTTTTTACCAAAAGCAACGTATATTCATCATGATTGAAGTCCATACTAAGCTGGGGAAACGGTTGTTAAGCTATGCTGCTGCATTTGTTTGAAACCAGCTGCAATATCAGCTGAAACTCAGGGATCTGTCTCATTTAACAGATTTAAAGTGCCTCGTAATGACAGAAAAGCAGCAGCTTTTGACAAGCATGATCATTTCTGACGTGGAGCTAATCTGAACTAAACATTGAATACTGCTTTCTATTCCTCCATCTTGTGACTGTGTAACTCCCTCTCTTGTATATCAGCATGTGAAGGACACTGTTCAGGAACTAGTTGATGCTCTGTATGTGATGACTACTTCCATTCTTGAGAGGATCACAAATACATGGATCCTGAGATTGAAGCTCAAGCTGGTGACGAGTGAGATTTTTCTAACAGGGAGTTTAATGAACTGTTATTTCATTTGAACCTCTGTGACTCTTTGTGTCCGTCCTCTTTGTTTGTGACCTACATTTGGGGACGTCCATGGGGTTCATGCTGCCCAGCAGGTCCCTGACAAACAGGTTGTCTCCCTCCTCGCGGCTCAGCCAGTTGTTGCAGGCGAAGTAGAAGCGCAGATGTGGCCGGTGCATGTCGGTCACCACCACCCGGTCCAGGAACCAGCTGGCGTTCAAACCCCCCGTGTTGTCGTGCTCGATCCTGGGCAGAGATGGCAAAAGTCCACACATCCTTTACTCAAGTAGAAGTACAGATACTCGTGTTTAAAAATACTCTGGTGAAAGTAGAAGTACTGACTAAACTTCTTTACTCAAGTAAAAGTAAAGAGGCTTTGAAATGTACTTCAGTAAAAAGTACCCATAACTAGCAGCTGTTTTAAAGAGTACCTGACCTCCCTTTATACTAATAGAACAATAATGTCATTGTTAGCTAATGAATGTTTCCATGCTGAACAACGGCAACATGACAACGTTTTCATTGGTCCCTCTTCTTTAGAGAAGACCAGGAAATGATGGATACACGGATCGTGTTCAAATCAATAGGCACGCAATGACTCTAAATAATAATGATCACGCCACCAAACACACATTCAAACTAAAGGAACCAGCCTGTTTGGAACATGGAAGAAGTAGAAAGTACAGGTATTTGTGTTCAACATGTAAGAAGTAGAAAGTTCAGGTATTTGTGTTCAAAATGTAAGAAGTAGAAAGTACAGGTATTTGTGTTCAAAATGTAAGAAGTCAAAGTAAAAAGTCGTCAGAAAAATAAGTAGTGGAGTAAAGTACTGATACCAGAAACATGTACTTGAGTACAGTAACAAAGTATTTGTACTCCACTACTTCCCACCTTTGGTCCTAGGGGGAGTCATAGTAGGACATGAACTCACCCTGCAGGCAATCACAAATTAGTTTTCCACACTGCATGCACCATTTTTTATGGATAATTGTACCATGATTTTGGAGTGTTTGTCAAAATATTGGACATTTTGATGGATGTAAAATAAACACCTCTATAGTTCTTAACTTTCTGAGCCTATAGTGCAGAATCCCTGAGTGCAATCTGTGAATAAATGTTACAATTTGAGTGTGAATGTGAACAGCTGTGATGCTTCGCTGACTCTCTAACTCCCAACAGATGGAGCTTAACCTCCTCCCGCTGCTGGAAGTCCTTTGATGGCCGGCGGCACAGCTGGAAAGTGAGAAATCTTCCAGAGTGATCCTCTCCAAAGCTGCTGTAATGCTGCGAGGTTCACTTAACTATGGAGCATAAAGTGTGATGTTGATAGTGACCTGCAGCTGTGCATTCTGGGTATCTGAGCAGCCATGGAAAGAGGCATTATAGTATGTTTTCACATGTTATCATAGATAGGGATGTGCCGGATTAGTCAGTGAATCAGTGAGACCCTTTCTAGACGGTTAAATGTATTATTATAACTACTGCTATTTCATTTGTACAAAAAAAAATTACATATTGACATAATTTCTTCCTGCCTTTATAAAAATCAGGCGACTTTTAGCTGCTAATGTTAACGTTAATTAGAAATGGCTCTTATAACATATTTTATATTATATATATATATATATATATATATATATTATACTTTCTCTGTTGTTTTTTTTCATGTTAATTAGTCCCAATATGTTAAAATGACTGTTAATTTTTCTTTTTGTATTCTCTAATCACAAATCACAGTCACACTTTTAGAAAAGTATACATTTAAATTATATATTGACATTTTTTTCAATGGAAAGTCATGATTTCGTAGTCAAATTGCTTAATAAAAACAAGCACCTTTTAGATGCTTTTGTTAACAACCCTTAAGATTGCTTTTATGATAAACCCAATATTGTTTTCGGACTATGCTTAAAGGTATAGATTCAATTTTACAATCTTTTGACTGTTTTCTGGGTTTTTTCCTATTTTTAGAAAAGTGGATTAGTCTAAATTTGATCACGTTTTTTATTCTCTCATCAGAAAATCCCAGTCAGTGCAGTGCTGGGTTTCCTGTCACACTTATTGATCTGTGCAGTACCTCAGCTTCTTCATGGCCCCCACGTTGTGTGTTTTGATACGGAAAACATCCGTCTTATTCTTCTCAAACGCAGTTCTGCTTCTGTAAATTAAAGAAACATAGACATATCAGAATTTGGGAGAAAGAAATAATAACTTAAGAATGAGTGTGTGTGTGTGTGTGTGTGTGTGTGTGTGTGTGGTGTGTGTGTGTGTGTGTGTGTGTGTGTGTGTGTGTGTGTGAGATAGAGAAAGAGAAAGAGAGAGATACTTCTCTATCCGTTCGACAGATATCACAGGGGTAAAGGAACATGTCTAGTAAAGTAAATTACATCTTCTGATTTATTCCGTTTAGGAAACCCTGGTGGTCTCCTGGCAGTTGTATAATCTGAAACCTCCCTCCTCTTCCTCCTCTTCGTCTACCCCTCACAGAGGACCCCCCTCTGCCGTCCACAGAGAAACAGACACCCTGTTTTGCCATTAGCATAGAATACCTGCCTTTGTCTCTGACCCACATTTCCATCTGTTCTCATCTCCCTGCAATATCCAACCCTCACGTATTTAAACTGCAGGGGTGAAATACTGTCCATATAAACACATAAATACATGCCCTCGTTCTCTGTTTCCAATCTCCTGTAAGACAATGATAGGGAAACATTGATTATGAAAAACAAACCAAATACAAACTTTGGAATTCATGCAATTTGGATTTGTTATTATTGCAGTGAATTTCCAAAGAGTTGCTTCTTCCTTCTTACGCTTGCAGACGTAGAAACCCTCCCTTACCTGTATCATGTTATATCATTTTAATCATTACACAATACAGGCAGGACCATATATATAATGGAGTAAGGTGAAACTCCTTACTAACGACCTCTTTAATTATTCGACACATCAACGTGCATGTATGGTGTTTCCTCTGCTTCAGCATGGAGACACTGAGTACATAGCATGTTGATGTTGTGGATGAATGAGACCTCCACAAGGTGTGAGTGACACGCTCCAGTGTGGCTTACAATGAGATGCTATATCCTATATACGCTGCACAGGTAACCCTATCTGTCAATCAACGTGTGCAGAGACAAAGGGAGCCTAAATCCCCTGAGAGTCATTCGATCATCCACAGAAATGACATCGTGGTCTTCTTTCATTTGCCTCCGAATGAAAAAGAAGACCGGCCATGTCACGTAGTTCCTCCTTACTCCAGATATTCTGTGTCCGACATTTTTAACGGACTGTATAGGGCAGAGATTCCTGCGCCACAAACACACCTTTAAGAGCCTGTGTTGCTTATCAAAGGTCTTTAACTTTGGGGTGTTTGACAAACAGGTCAAGCTCGTTCATGCCGCTCCATTTTGGGAATTAAGCTAAAGTCTATTTAAGCAGTAATCTGGTTTTCAGGTTCATATTGATTCACCAAAACACCTCTGTAATTATAATTGTTAGGTATTGTATTTATTTAGATTTTTTTATTGTATATTTTTTCGCACATTTTGCCTTAACCTTCTTGTGTTCATGTTATCTTCATTTTAAAAATAATAATTTTATTGCACATCTAACTTCTAAACATTAAATAATATATTTATTTTATTCAATTCTATCTTTTATTCGGCATTTTAAATGTATATGATATATGAATATCTTTTTCCCTTTACATTTATTTAACTGTTCTCTTTTATTGCACTTTTATACTTTAAAGGTCACCTATCATGCTATTTTTAGGCAATAGCATAGGTCTCAGATATATACAAAGATATATAAAACATGTCTATGAAGTGTTTTTGCTCAAAATACCAAACAGATCACCCATTCTAGCCATGCCTCATATCCCTCTATTTCACTTCCTGTTTCTAAAGTGCTGATTTGGGGTATAAAGCTTTAAAAAATAAAAAAGGAGGGGTCTGAGCTCATGAGGGACCCGGCAGCTACTGTCTAAACTAAATACTGCAGTGATGAAACGCCATATCATGGATTATCAAGGATTATTTCTGAAACAGTATGGAGCTCAAAGGCTTTCTCTCTTGCCGGTTATACCACAAGGTGAGTTCCTTTTTATTTCCTGCTTCTTCACACACATGCTCTCCAGTACAGGTTAGCTCTGAGTGTTAGCGATGCTAATGTAAACACCGACCATATTACGTCCAAAACAGTCGGGCATTGTTTCTGATAGCAACTTTCTGATAGTGCCGTGGGTCCACATTTCAGATATTACGTCATATCGGACGCAAATCTGGATCAGCTCCGTTGTTCCCCCGTTTTTAGAGATTTGGGTACGGAGGAAAAGAGAGAGGGTTTTATTTTCTGACGCTGCGTGAGTTCCCCGACACACCGGGGACACATATTTATGTATAAAAGACATCGAAAAGTGCATTTTGCATGATAGGTCCCCTTTAACTTTGTATATATATTTCCTTTCCTTTATATAAATCCCATTTTAAAACCCAATTCTACTGCGTCAAATATAACTGTAATCTAGTGCAGGTACAAGAATACCAAATGCATTAAAGCACAATCTTTGGGATACTAAAAAATACATGTTTTACTTTCATTTTATTAAAAATGATAGCACCATATATGTATACTTTGATCATAAGGTTATATATATATATATATGTTCAATTATATAATGAGGTTCTTTTATCATGTGATCAATTCATGAACATGACCTTAATACAATAGATAGACTTCTCACTATATGTCTGCATGTAACTCTGTACACAGTGCATGTAAACACCATCAATCAGTTGAATACATTGAGGTTGAATCAGTGTGTGTCTTCATAATCCAGAAGAGATTCCTGATGTGCAAACTATTTTATTCTTGCCTAATGCGCTCCACAGGCTTCAGGTCCATGTTGTGCAGGAATGCTCCCCCATACAGTGCTACTTTTACACAATACAACTCAACACAAGGGCAGATTGATACCCATCCTTTAGCAGACTCATTAGAAAATACCTCTTTTCTGTGCTGAAGGATCACAAAGGAATAGAAAAAGGTTAAAAGTTAACATTGAAAAAGTATGGCTGAGATTACTGATTTAGTGAAACAGAATGAAAACTTAGCGACACATAAAACTTGATTAAATAAGCGAAATAGGTCAGAGCAGAGAGACCTGATTTAGAGTATTACATATTTATCAAAGCGCAGTTTAGTTAAATGACGACAGAAACACTTTTTAGACTCACTTGCTCGCCAGGTGAACCTTGGGAGTGACGCCAAATTCTCCAAAAAGGGTGACAAACACGTTAGCATCTGTCCCGGCTCCTTTAACATCGCCAGTGACAGTGACCACCTCATACACTGGAAGAGAAAGGACAGTGAGATTAGACTAAAGATATTATATCGTTGAAAGTATCAGCTTCTATTCTTGATGTAACATATCATTATATATTTTTCTAAAATGGTTATTTCATGTTGTATTGTTTGCATGAAAGACTGTTCAACCTTGTACAATGTGCTACTACTGTTATTTTAATACAGAAAAGCCAAAAAAAAGCCTCTTTGAATTCGAACGAGAAAATGCTGTGTTGCAAAAACATCACAAGTTTTGAGTAAAATTCTACAAGGTCAAACAAGGACTTCATTATTTTGTCACATCCTCACAGTATCAGAGGTGGGAAGTAGTGGAGTACAAATACTTCGTTACTGTTCTTAAGTACATGTTTCTGGTATCAGTACTTTACTCCACTACTTATTTTTCTGACGACTTTTTACTTTGACTTCTTACATTTTGAACACAAATACCTGAACTTTCTACTTCTTACATTTTGAACCCAAATACCTGTACTTTCTACTTCTTACATTTTGAACACAAATACCTGAACTTTCTACTTCTTCCATTTCCCAAACAGGCTGGTTCCTTTAGTTTGAATGTGTGTTTGGTGGCGTGATCATTATTATTTAGAGTCATTGCGTGCCTATTGATTTGAACACGATCCGTGTATCCATCATTTCCTGGTCTTCTCTAAAGAAGAGGGACCAATGAAAACGTTGTCATGTTGCCGTTGTTCAGCATGGAAACATTCATTAGCTAACAATGACATTATTGTTCTATTAATATAAAGGGAGGTCAGGTACTCTTTAAAACAGCTGCTAGTTATGGGTACTTTTTACTGAAGTACATTTCAAAGCCCTCTTTACTTTTACTTGAGTAAAGAAGTTTAGTCAGTACTTCTACTTTTACCAGAGTATTTTAAAACACGAGTATCTGTACTTCTACTTGAGTAAAGGATGTGTGGACTTTTGCCATCTCTCACACAGTGTCTAATAATCTATAAACATCAAGGAGCATTGTGTTTCCTTCCATTCATGCATGCCAGGGAATTCAATGCGGCGAATCTGCAGCGAATCCATGTCTCGTGTGGAGCAGCAGACGAGCCTCTCTCACATTTCACAAACATGTCTCTTTGTCTGAGCCACCGAGTTGACAGGAAGGAGAAAACTCAGCACTCCCAAGTTAGCATTTAGCTCCAAACACCAACGTATCTACTATATACTGTCTCAGAGCTGAAGGGTGAATTCACAGAAGGATTTGTCGGGTTGTTGCAGCCGCTAAACTTGCAAACGATGTCAAAAATAAGCAGTTATTACGATAGCATGCACAAAGGGTGAAGTGTACCCATAGCTGAGCTGCCAACGAAATAGCATATTGGTACTTTTGCTATTTGCATCTCTGCTATCCATAGGTTTATTATATATAAACATTATAGGGTTTCTTCCCTCTACTTCTAATAGAAAATGCCAAATTGTACACAGCTGCAAAACTGCATTTGCGTGTTTGTTCTGTAATATCATTTGGCATCTTCTTTTTAAATGAATACCTTGTGGCGGGAAAGATAGCCGATGCAAGTGAAGAGAAAGTCGTTGTGCTATAAGCGGTTTCAATCCATTCTTCCTTCATTCTCCGTTCATCTTATTAGACGTTGTAACTCCTGCTTGTGGCTATTGTTTAGTTACAAACATGCATCATGCTTATTGTGTGAGTCACTTTTCCCCCAATTTTTGTCACCCTTAATCCGACAAGTTGATAATGACTTGTAATTACACACACACACACACACACACACACCCACACCCACACACACACACACACACACCCACACACACACACACACACGTATACATTACTTCAGGGGACATTACATTGACTTACATGCATTTCCTGGAGACTTATCCTAACCTTAACCATAACCAACACATGCCTTACCCTAACCCTTAACCTTACCCTTACCCTAACCAAGTCTTCACCCTAAAATGAATGATTCCCCTCATGGGGACCTCCATTTTGTCCCCATAAGGGAAGCCAGTCCCCACACGTGACTGTGTAAACAGATTTAGGTCCCCACAAGGATAGTAATGCTAGGCCACACATAACATACCCACCCACCCACCCACCCACCCCCACACACACACACACACACACACACACACACACACACACACACACCATTTTTGGAGTAGATTTTGCAAGTCACAGTGTGTGTTTCAGCCACAGTAACAACATGAAATCTTTAGTAGGTTATTGGCCTGTGATTGGCTGTTGCCTGGGACTCAATAGCTGAGCCTATACAGTAGTAACTCTATAGCCCTGTTGAATAACACCTGTAAATGTAAACGCCTCACCTGGGGGTTATGCAAGATACACAGGAAGGTGTTAATGTTTAACACGGGGGCGGCCCAATGGGAAAACCCTAGTGATGAGAAGACTGATAGTTTTAAGTAACCGGTTACATAAGGTATAGTTTAAGGTCAACAACAGGGATGTATTTTGTACATTTTGCTAAATTAGGGGATGGCATACCCTCCTCAAATCCCCTCCTGGTGATGGGACACTATCTGGGACTTTGGGTCAAGTTTAATCAAAGTCAACTTTATTGTCAATCTGTGTGTACAGACCGAGAGATCGAAAATACCGTTTCCCACAATCCCGAATAATACGAATATATATAAAAATATGTATATCCTATATATACACAATCAACAGACACATTTATATATATATATGCACACATTAAGATAAAAGCACAACAATCAATATATACAAAATAACAGTCACTTGGAATCCAGTACAAACAGAGGAAGAGTTTTTTGTTAAGGCTCCCTAAGATATGATCAAGGAACCAATTGGAATTGGAGGTAAGCATACATTGAATAAAGTAAGACTTGCAGAAGAAACAGAAAACATCCAGGAAAGGCCGACCAATTAAAGAGCCGTTAGAAGTCTCTCCAATACGACATGGATATCTAATTAACAGTGAGAGGAGCTATTAAAGCCAGACGAGAGAGAACGAAATACAGCAGATAAAATCAGATAGGCAGTGGCCTGGTAAAACTGAGCCTGAATGAACTCCTCGGAGCGTCAGAGACTCAAGTGAGGTAAGAAAGACGTGCATTCATCAAACGCTACTGACGCCAACTACTGATCCTTGCAGCTCTTTTCATAATCTGCAGAAAGATCAGAAGCTGAAAGCACACTCACTTTAATCAGCTCCTTTATGTAGCTGTGGTTAGGATGGAAAAATCACTGAAATGCCACATTTACAGCACTCTCTCTGACAAGATAATGAGACATAACACATAAAAAGCTTTTCAGTTCAGATGCTTTTATGGGCAATTTCCTCATTAAACAACACATCTGAAAAGTGCTGCACTTAACAAATCGCTGCATTATGGCAACCCTGTCTCATATAAGCAGTGTTTGTTTAATACATTATTTAGCCAAATACTTCCCAAGAGAAGTCTTTGATGTGAGAGACTGCCAGTGTTTGGTTGGTTAGGACTGAAGGAAAGAATGTGTGCCCGGGGGCCAAATCAGGCCCTTGGTGGATTTAATTTCGGCCCGCAGGATAATTTCTAATTACTATTAGATCTGGCCCGCCGGTATATTGCACGCACACCTTCACTCCATCCTGAGGGTTTCCTCAGCTCAGAGCCTGACCCCAAACATTGATGAACCTGCACCCAAGATGAGATGCCAAGTATCTGCTTGAACTAGCATCACAGAGCAGCACACTGAGTTTAATGGATGTTTTCTTCTGCACTTTCTTTCTTGAGACAACAGGGCATGTTTGGTTTTTCTTTGAGGGAAATAGTTTTGTTGAAGCTGTTGTTGGCCTGTGGAAAAATGTACTCATAAGAAATGACTGAGGGAAAAGCTGCAGATAGAGCCGTAAGAAATGAATGCAACTGATTATTTAATGTTTAATGTTGTTTTTATAGGCAATAATTTAAGCTGTGTTAGTTCCAGGTTTAATATGTGCAATAAGTTCATTTCAATAAGTTCTGCAATAAACATTGAACCAGTCCGGCCCTCGACTAGTACCCATTTTTTAATTTTGGCCCACTGTGTATTTGAGTTTGACACCCCTGCTATTATGCATATTATGAGGAGTGCAATACATATGTAAAAGCTTCTAAAAAAAACTGCTATTTTGATATCATGAGACCGATACAAATGCATGCTAATGGTAGCATTAAAAGCAAATGGCCGATAAAATACTTCCGGGAACACCTAATAAACTGCTTTTTCGTCACTATTGGGCGAGATACTGTCATATTGTTGCTGATCGGTACAATACATATGTCAACTCTTCTAAGAAGCAGCTATTTTGTTATCATGGGAACTTTAGAAAAGCTCCTCTGGCTGCGCTGGTTCTCTTTTCCCCGACAACTGGGACGGCACCCAGCACCTGTCTGCCTCTGAGCCTCTGTTTGGCTTCATTCATGTGGAACATAACCCAGCTTTCACCCAGGAAAAATCACAGAGAGATTCTCCGGAGCGAAACCTGTATTCAATATTTGCCCAGTCGGGACACTGCAGGTAAATATGACTCTGCTGTATGAAGGGAAATCCTTACAGAGGGGGGGAAGTAGTGGAGTACAAATACTTCGTTACTTAAGTACATTTTTCTGGTATCAGTACTTTACTCCACTACTTATTTTTCTGACGACTTTTTAACTTCTTACATTTTGAATACAAATACCTGTACTTTCTACTTCTTACATGTTGAACACAAATACCTGTACTTTCTGCTTCTTACATTTTCCAAACAGGCTGGTTCCTTTAGTTTGAATGTGTGTTTGGTGGCGTGATCATTATTATTTAGAGTCATTGCGTGCCTATTGATTTGAACACGATCCGTGTATCCATCATTTCCTGGTCTTCTCTAAAGAAGAGGGACCAATGAAAACGTTGTCATGTTGCCGTTGTTCAGCATGGAAACATTCATTAGCTAACAATGACATTATTGTTCTATTAATATAAAGGGAGGTCAGGTACTCTTTAAAACAGCTGCTAGTTATGGGTACTTTTTACTTAAGTACACTTCAAAGCCCTCTTTACTTTTACTTGAGTAAGAAGTTTAGTCAGTACTTCTACTTTAGAGTATTTTTAAACACGAGTACTTCTACTTGAGTAAAGGATGTGTGTACTTTTGCCCTCTCTGCATCCTTACCTTTCTTTTTGTAGTACTCCTCCTCGTACCCTTCAGATGAGTCGGTGTGGTAATCCAGCAGCTCCTTCTGGTACATGGCTCCATAGTCCACCTGTTTATTTTTGGCCTTTTTCCCCTTTTTCTTTTTATCCTCGTCACTGTCCGCCGATCCCTTCTTGGTCTTCTTTTTCTTCTTTTTCTTCGAGTCTTCCTCCTCCTCCTGCTCCTCGATCAAAGGCTCCTCATCATCGTCATCGTGAGACTTTTTCTTCTTCTTCTTGCCATCTTTCGACTTCTTGTCCTTGGATCCCATCTCCTCCTCTCCCTCTGGTTTCTCTGTGGAGGATTTCTTTTTCTTCTTCGCTCCCTCAGTCACTTCCTCTTTGAGCTTCTCTGATTTCTCCTTTTTGGAATTGGTCTTGAGTTCATTATTGTTCTGCTCGCCCTCCTCATCTTCATTTTCAATCACAGCTTCGGCAACATCATCTGGTTTCTTCTTATTCTTTTTCACTTTTTCACTGTCTTCTTTCTTCTTCTCTTTCTCCGGGTCCTCAGAGCTTTCCGGCTCTTGGTTTTCTTCCGAGTCTTCTCTCTTTTTGTTGTGTCTCCACTGGTCACTTCGTTGTTCCTCTCCTTTAACTTTGCCTCCTCCACTTCGTCATCGACCTCTTCGGTTTCCTCAGAAGCTGTGGATTTTTTCTGTTTCGACGGCATCTTTTATTCATCCACTTCCCTGGCCTTTAGTTTCGTAATTGTCGCCTTGAGTTTCTAATGGTGTAAGACAATTCATTTGACCTTTGGCTGCAGAGAGGTGGTGGGATCGAGGAGTTTAGAGAACATGTGTGTGTGAGCTGCTGCAGGAACACACACTCAGAGGTGCTTTAGCTACCTGGACGCCTCGTACCTGGGCAGAATATGGCCATATGACTAACACACACACACACAACACATTACGGTCATCTCAGCACTCACGTGACCCACAGGAGAAAGCCCTGTGAAAAAGGAGCCTTGCACAGAGAACTTATCCTCCCTGCCACGGCTCTCTTCATTATTCATGGTGTTAGGATCGCTTTACGGGCCGGGAGAGTCTCGCTTTTACCTGCGGTCACACTAACAGACAGACAGTTACATAAACACAAACACACACACACACACACACAGAAACTCACCCTCCCTTACAACTACTACACAAAGTGTAGCGATGTGTATAAATCACTTTGAAGTTGAAGGAATATCGACTGAAAGATTTGCCATGGATGAGTAAATATCAACGTGGAAATGATTCCTTTCATGGCTGCTTTAAGCAAAATTCACAGTCTATTTAAAGGAAGTTCAGCATTTTAAAATAGGCTTATTGGCTTTATTGCAAAGTTAGATGAGAAAAGTGATACTACTCTCTTCAGTTAGTATAATGACTGAAAACAGGGAATCATTTGGAGCTTAAAGAGATCCTCCTCTGCACATTAAAGTATAGCTTCACATAAATATTTTCTGCAAAATATGATTACTGAGATTTACTAGTAAGTAATCAGCACTTTAATATCTTTGACATTTCATTCTTAATATTTAATATGATCAAAATAAAGGATTTGTTAAAGGTGCTAAGTAGAACTTTTCCAGAAATCATTTTTTTAACTGAAAAATGTTTGAAAATTGTGGATAAATAATGTATTTTGTACTGAAATGCTTTAAAAATTGGAAGAATATTAATAAGTATTCTTTACCAAGCATACCTACTGTATTGTACAGGCTATATCAAATATATACTACTGAAGAAAATACAAAAATAGTTATTTTCAGACTTACATTTTTATAGTAGCGCAAATACTCAATGCAGATTATTGGTTGCAGCTCCATCACATTCACATCTGCACCTAGAGCCAAACCATCCCATTAGCTTTATTGCTGCTACCTGACACCTGATAAACATCGAGGCGAAGGGCAAAGTTTGGTCATATTGATCTGTCAACATCAGATTACCCAACCCCAGGGCGACAGCAGCGAGTAAAACCTCATGTGACCCAATGCACGGAGGAATCCCCTCACATTAAAGGCCTGACGCTCCATCATTACTAATCCCATTTAATCCACATTAAAAACAAATATTTTATAATCCTGAACATTTCCTGCAGACAACCTCAACGCTAGCATCGTGTTTCTGTTCCCTTTATATACATAACGTAAAACCAGTGGTGAGAGAAGTACTCAGATCTTGTATTTGAGTAAAAGTAGAAGTACTCAGATCTTGTACTGGAGTAAAAGTAGAAGTACTCAGATATTGTACTTGAGTAAAAGTAGAAGTATTCCGATCTTGTACTTGAGTAAAAGTAGAAGTACTCAGATCTTGTACTTGAGTAAAAGTAGAAGTACTCAGATATTGTACTTGAGTTAAAGTAGAAATACTCAGATCTTGTACTTGAGTAAAAGTAGAAGTACCAGAGTGTAGGAATACTCTGTTTCAGTAAAAGTCCTGCATTCAAAATGTTCCTCAAGTAAAAGTAGAAAAGTATTCTCATCAAAATATAGTGAAAGTAGCGACAGTAAAAGTAGTCATTGTGCAGATTGGTCCATTTCAGAATAATATATATGATATGTTTTATAATGATTGATCATTAAAGTGTTCTCAAAGCTGGTAAAGGTGCAGCTAGTTTGAATGACTTTGTATACTGCAGGGTAGCTTGTGAATTTACTCCAGGTGGAACTAAAGTCTGATTTAACACTTGATTATATTTCACATCATTCATCCACATCTGTAAAGTAACTAAAGGGATTAAATACATGTAGTGGAGTATGTACTAAGTAGCATAACATTAAAATACTGAAGTCAAGTACAAGTATCTCAAAATTGTACATGAGTACAGTACTTGAGTAAATGTACATAGTGACCTTACACCACTGATTAAAACTACATGTTAATTATAATGACACTTACCTGAATTTGCTGGTGGTAACTTGCTTTTGTGTTGGGAGTTTTTCAATATTATATCCATTACTAACAAACTATATTGCAGGTGCTAGTGGAGCCTCGCAGATGGGGGTGCTGCAGCCCCCTCAGCATCCCCTCCTTCCCGCATCCATTCGCGATGTCTCGCTGTCTCGCAGACCCCACGCAGCAACCAGGAAATGAAGCCAGCTCACACTGTCCGCTCCTCACAGCAGCGAGCCGCGCAACGTCCCGCCAACACGGCACCCAGACCCCACGCAGCATTCTCATCTGTTTGTCCTTACTGGTGTCATTTTCTGGTTGCTAACAAACGCCATTGTAAAACATAATCACTGATGTTCCGCTGTAACGGTGGTGGACTCATCAGAACAGAGTGGGCGAGCTGACCAATCAGAGCACACTGGGCTCACAGGGAGGGGGGTGGGGCAGGAGCTCCAACAAGCCGTTTAGGACAGAGAGTGAATACACATACTATACAGAGATGCTGTATGAGAAACCAATGTGAGTTTGGAACATTGAACAATGTAAATCTATTCTAGTAGACCTCAACAATGGAATTATGATCAGTAGAAATGGCCATGACATGGGACCTTTAATAGCAGTTAGCAGAAGTATCCTGAACACCGGAAGTGACGTCTTCCTCTAGGTTGTTCTGGTAGTATGAGGTAGCAACCGTAGCTGCCTGAAACAGGTAAAGATAACTAATAACTTCAAAAGAATACTTCTCAGTAATATAATACCTTTGGGTGACAAGGGAGACGAGCAAGGAAGGGGGCGGGGCCTCGGTGTGGTTGACCAATAGCGAAGCACGTTTTCACGTACGCTCAAACGCAGCGGTTTGAATCTAAATGTTTGGGCATTACTTTTCATAATGGAAAAAGCTCATTATTTAAGGAATGTAATCATTAAATAACGGATAAGATATTTGTATTCATGGTTACTTACAGTACAATCGTTATTAATATTATGGTCAGCTGCTGTTAACCTTGTTATTATGTTGGTAAATTATAAGTGGAAAGGCAGCGCTTGTTAATTCTACCATTTTGGCCCACTGAATCAAAAGCTATCGATAAAATTATTCTTTCTCTCTTGATTATTCATTTAATGTTAGGTTACCTTTGCAGTGTGTTGTTCTTACAGCATAATGTTCACAGTTACAGGCCTACTGTACATATTTCTTCACCACAGTGATTTCACATGTTGGTATTTTGGTATTTTTTGTTCACATAATGGTTTTTATAGAATCATTTTTTTCGATATTTGCTCTTATTTCTCCATTTGGATGTATCTTACTCTGTTAATGTATGCACTACTTTACACCAAATCAAATCCCTTGTATGTGGAAAAACCTATTGGCAATAAACCAAACTCTGATTCTAATATCTATCTTATTTCTTACTGGATTCATTCCCCTTTTGTGAGCCTGTCAACATTAAAAGCCTCAACAGTTACAGCACAATCTGCCATATTCCCAGCCATCCTATGCAGAGTCAGTCAGTGAGAGGACATCGACACCGAGCGCTGCTTAATAATTGAGGCGTTGACAGCTTCGCTTTAAGAGCTAACTGAAGCAGACAAATCACAGGTTAAATGGTCTGAAATTAGTCTATTAAACTTGCACATTGTGTCCTTTGTGGCGTCAACAAGCATAGCAGTGTGGCAAATATAATAAAACATAATGAATAAACTCATGTATTGCAGTGTCCCCATTCCCTCCAATGTACACACACAATAATCCATGAAGTGAGAAAATCCATACAAGTTTATTTACAAACACAATACCAGTATAAAGAATGATCCAGAGTCAGTGAAGACTGTGTTGTATATATAACCTCCATTCAGTACACAGACCAGCTCCCTTCCTTTCCCATGCTTGATTCATTTGTGTCTGTGCAACAATTTTAGTGTTCGAGCAAAAGCCAAAGCCATTTTTTGGTGTTCACATCCATCATATCTCTTGTGCATAAACACACAACAAGTCTGCATATATGATGACAGAAATAACATATCAGCATGATGTCAGCAGAACATGAACAGAGGAGTGACAACATATTATTTTACAGTCTTTGCAGCGTACAACAAAATAAAAAACTAGTCAGCTTCGCAGTGCTTCAATGCACAATGCTTTCTAGAGTGCAAACTAAGAGTTCACATTGCAAAGAGGGAGGTCAAATAAAACATGAAAGTGTCGTAGCACTTCACAAAAAGTTCAGCAACCGTCTTCATTCGTGCATCTTTAATAACCGATCAAAACTGCATCCACTATTGTACATTTCAACTAATCCATTCTGTGAAAAGTTTCTTGTATACATCTCCAAAAGCACTGTGAGCTCCAAGTGTAAACATATTTCAGTGATCATTGAAGCAGGCACACACAAAGCCAAGTATAGAGTAAGTCATGCAGAGCATTACATGAGTAAAAGGAGTTTACAGGGAGTTCGCTAATTCCTAAACGTTTTTAAAGAGTCCTAAATGTCCTTTGACTCAAGGGAGAAACTAAGATTTAGTTTAATTGAATGTATTTGTTGGTTAGCAAACACATGGGTGCATTGCATATCGTATAGAGGGGGTTATTATCTCATAAGGCAGCATGGCTTAAGACATGAATGACGACAAGAGGCGCTCAACAATATTATGGGGTTTTACAAATTGGACGGCCTTAAAATGTTTTGCTCAGATGGTGACGTTTTAAAATATTAATCTGGCTTTTGTCCGAAAGCAGGATGAGCCAAAACAGAAAAGAGGGGTGAGTAACATCCTCATCTCTTCTCATACACCCTTTTTCATAACCAGAAATATCAGAGGAGGTTTTTTTAATTGGAAGAAAGTAGAGTGTTTAAAACATTCTGGTGAATAGGAAATAGATTACAAAAGTAGACAATTAGATGTTACAATTAAACTGTTTTTTTTAACTTATTTTTGCTGATATGAAGGTTTTGTTTTACACAAACACACAAAGCTGCCACACCCAACAGAGTGCCCGGGATAAAGAGAGAAGACGGGGGGATGAGGGGGGGACACAAAGACACCCACAGAGTGCCCGGGATAAAGAGAGAAGACAGGGGGGATGAGGGGGGACACCCACTGCGACCCATTTCAGCTTAAATATCTGAGCAACGTTGAGTAGAAAACAACACCTCTGTACAGCGGAGCCACTAGAAAAACCTCACAGAAACAACATCACTATGAAGACCACTTTCACATTAAAACCAAACACCCTATGGTCAGAAAGTCAGAGAGTGATTGGATCGGCTATTAAGCCAACAACTTAAGGTAACACTTTAGATCAAGGTACACATATTCACCATCAACTAGTTGTTAATTAACATGCATGTTAGCAGTATATTGGCTCTTTGTTAGTCATTATAACACACTTATTAATGCCTTATTCTACATGACCTTATTCTACAAGTACTAGGCCATTAGTTACGAGTGTTTCCTCAATAACCCTCTAATTAGTGCTTACTTATTGTACGTAAGGAAGTTGTTGTACATGAGTGGGTCTTAATATGCTCAATATGCAGTAGCAGTACCACAAGAATAGTAATCCTCCCATATTAACACCTAACAAGTATGGTCTATTCTTATGTAACAGGAAATGAAACCCCTAACCCTAACCCTCAAAATAACAAAAAATGTGGTATTTATAACTCAGAATATGTTCCCTATTTTAAAGTGAAGTCTTGTTCATAACAAATAAGCTAGTAGTTTATCTCTAATATTTAATGAACAACTAGTTGATGGTGAATACGTGTACCTTAATATAAAGTGTTACCCAACTTAATACACATCGAAAGAGAAGTATGTTGACAATTCAAGCAAGCAACCTTCACTGTGTCGTGGAATAAGTGAGAGCAAAGACGCTCTGAAGGCCGACTCTCTTTTTAAAAAGGGAGGGAAATAGTGTCTTATTTACTGAGAGTGGGGGATCACGTGCACGGCCCTGTGTGTACGTTGAGGATCCCACGAGTGTGCATGTGAATAAAGTTGAATATTTCGTGTGGCATAGCGTGAAATCCAGGCCTCGGCTTGACGTTGTCGTAGTAATGGTGAGTGATGAAGATGCCCGCGGGGTTCATGGGAAACGCCCAGAAACCGTAGAGATGGACTTCTTCGCACATTTCCATGGCGGCGGTTACTAGCATCAAACCGCTGCTAACACGTTTAGCTCGGACGCCTTGAACCGCCCAGAAACGCTGAACGTTCAGAAGGTACTGCGGGTGGAAGAAGAAAACGCCCCTCTGGGAGTCGAAGTCGTCCAGCATGTACTTGACTCTGAACGACACGTCGGTGTTTCGGGTGTTGTAGAAAGCGGGAAGAACCACCGAGGAGTTCTCGTAGTTCTGGAGGACTTCGTAGAACGGTCGCCGCCATTTCTCCAGCTTCTGAAATCTGCAGAGGAAGATTTAGAGTATATGATGGGAAAAAAATACTGAATGTACTCTTCCAATATGAGAGTACACGTGATAACAAAAGTATCCCAACTGTAGCGGATGACAGGATGTATGATTACCTAGAAGAGCATCAGGACTGTTTGAGGCATATGATAGCTATGTGATTAACATGATGATTCAGCCTCTATGGAGATAGACATATGACAAGCATGATCATTTCTGACGTGGAGCTAATCTGAACTAAACATTGAATACTGCTTTCTATTCCTCCATCTTGTGACTGTGTAACTCCCTCTCTTGTATATCAGCATGTGAAGGACACTGTTCAGGAACTAGTTGATGCTCTGTATGTGATGACTACTTCCATTCTTGAGTCAGAATTTTGAGGTTTTATAGAAAAAAGTCAGAATTTTGAGAGAAAGTCAGAATTTTTAGAGAAAGTCAGAATTTTGAGAGAAAGTCAGAATTTTGAGATTTTGAGAGAAAGTCAGAATTTTGAGAGAAAGTCAGAATTTTGAGATTTTGAGAGAAAGTCAGAATTTTTTGAGAAAGTCAGAATTTTTAGAAAATGTCAGAATTTTTAGAAAATGTCAGAATTTTTAGAAAATGTCAGAATTTTTAGGAAATGTCAGAAAAAAACCAACGTTTAGAGAAAAAACTTTTCAGGATGTATGATTACCTACAAGAACCGGTATTCCTCCATCTTGTGACTGTGTAACTCCCTCTCTTGTATATCAGCATGTGAAGGACACTGTTCAGGAACTAGTTGATGCTCTGTATGTGATGACTACTTCCATTCTTGAGAGGATCAGAAATACATGGATCCTGAGATTGAAGCTCAAGCCGGTGACCAGTGATATTTTTCTAACAGTATACAATCCAAAAGAAAAGAAAACAGACACTGTGAGATTCTTCCTCAGACCCTCAGATATTCACAGTACCTCTCAGATATAATGCTCGGGTTTATTGTCACCAGATCTGTTCTAGAGCCAACATCAGCTGAGTACTTCTCATTGATGGGTGGGATGTTGCACCTGCAATAAAGAAAGCACAAGTCCACTGATACAGGAGTTTAAATGCATTTGATTTGACTTTACACAAACTAGGCATGCTGGTGAGATGCACAATCAATCATTTAACAGCTGTGTGATCAAGAGTTTGGCTTCTATAATAAATCAAACAGACTAATCAATGATTCTTTAGCGACTTTAACTAGACGTGTTTTATCCACATGTCGAGTCAGGTTGGGTAGAGCTGCATTAAAGCCACCAATTTAACATTTAAAACCCTTTTAAATCAGTTGTATTTTAACACATACAGACCCTGGGAGTGGCCATAGAGAGAACATAAATACCACTGCCAAAACGATTTAATTCATGCCCACAAATATCAACAATCTGGTTAAAAATTAAGCATTAATATGTCTGAAAGCAGGGTTTCAAACTCACTTAGTACTTCATTATAATTTCAATAAGGACATCTGCTTTGCTCGGCATTTCAACGGTAACTATTTCACCCAGTCCGAGTTTTATTCAAAGACAACAATAACAAACACTGAATGCTGAATACCTAAAAATAAAATCTGCCGAGTCGATTTCCTTTCCACATTTGCTGTTCTTGATGATTCCGCCATTTCCAATCACAGCACATTTCTTGTACTGTGATTTGGAATATGGCATATCCTGAATGAAGACACAATTTGTTAAATTCAGACAGACATTACAACGATCCTAATCACCAGACCAAGTTAACAAAGCTAACATGGGGGAACATATAGCAGTAGTGGAGGATTATTCAGATAATTACTCAAGAGAAAGTACTAATACCACACTGTAAAAAATACTGTGGTACAAGTAAAAGTCCTGCATTTAAACGTTACTTAAGAACAAGTGGAGTTAGGAATATGCGAGGCAGGCTTTCAGACAGACATTATGGAAATCAGTAAATCTTAATCACCAAACCAGTTGTAGAATTATACAAAAGCCAACATATATGGGGGAACATATAGCAGTGGAGGAAGTATTCGGATAATTACTTCGGATAAACTACTAATATCACATTGTTTTGTGCGTTAATTCAGTGATATTTTACTATATTTTGTATTATTTTTCATATTTTTTAATGTTATTTTTTATGTATGCACCATGACACCAAGTCAAATTCCTCGTACGTGTAAACATACCTGGTAATAAACATGTTTCTGATTCGGATTCGGATTCTGATTGAAAATGGCATACTCTTGTACAAGTAAGAGTCCTGCATTTAGATGCTACTCAAGACAAATTACAACTAGGAAAACGCACTTTAAAGTACTTTTTTTACATGAAAAGATGTCTGCAATAACTTAAATAGTCCTGTTAACCAGAGGTGGGAAGTATTGGAGTACAAATACTTCGTTACTGTACTTAAGTACATTTTTCTGTTATCAGTACTTTACTCCACTACTTATTTTTCTGACGACTTTTTACTTTGACTTCTTACATTTTGAACACAAATACCTGTACTTTCTACTTCTTACATTTTGCATCGAAACATTCATTAACTAACAATGACATTATTGTTCTATTAATATAAAGGGAGGTCAGGTACTCTTTAAAACAGCTGCTAGTTAAGGGTACTTTTTACTTAAGTACATTTCAAAGCCTCTTTACTTTTACTTGAGTAAAGAAGTTTAGTCAGTACTTCTACTTTTACCAGAGTATTTTTAAACACGAGTATCTGTACTTCTACTTGAGTAAAGGATGTGTGTACTTTTGCCATCTCTCCTGTTAACCATGCACAGGTGATGAACTCACATCGGGGAACATCTTGAAGACCTCTGCGGTGATGGGCAGGATCCCGCTGGTGTCCACCTCGTACCGCAGCTTGGTTCCTGCAGGAGTGTTCCTCTTGGTGGTGAAGAGGAAGGAGGGAGCGTTACAGCAGCGAGACAGAGACATCCTGCAGGAGAGAGGAGAGGGGAGGTTATTTAACACTTTAGCAGAGGTGGGAAGTAGTGGAGTACAAATACTTAGTTATTGTACATTTTTCTGGTATCAGTACTTTACTCCACTACTTATTTCTTTTATCTGACCACTTTTTACTTTGACTTCTTACATTTTGAACCCAAATACCTGTACTTTCTACTTCTTCCATGTTCCAAACAGGCTGGTTCCTTTAGTTTGAATGTGTGTTTGTTGGCGTGATCATTATTATTTAGAGTCATTGCGTGCCTATTGATTTGAACACGATCCGTGTATCCATCATTTCCTGGTCTTCTCTAAAGAAGAGGGACCAATGAAAACGTTGTCATGTTGCCGTTGTTCAGCATGGAAACATTCATTAGCTAACAATGACATTATTGTTCTATTAATATAAAGGGAGGTCAGGTACTCTTTAAAACAGCTGCTAGTTATGGGTACTTTTTACTTAAGTACATTTCAAAGCCTCTTTACTTTTACTTGAGTAAAGAAGTTTAGTCAGTACTTCTACTTTTACCAGAGTATTTTTAAACACGAGTATCTGTACTTCTACTTGAGTAAAGGATGTGTGTACTTTTGCCTCTCTGGTTGTTTCTGAGTAACTCTTACTTGAAGTTGCTGGTCTCCTCCTTGCTCTGCGCCCACCTACACACCTGCAGGTTCCTCCACCTCTCAAACAGCTCCGAGGTTTTGACCCTGGCAGACAGGCAGAGAGGTTTGTGGAATGAGGAAGGATACCCATGGCCATGTATTTTCCGATTAATGTTTCTACAAGGGTAGTAAATCGAAGAAACAACATAAAAACGACTCAAATAGACACACAATGGGTGGGGGGGGGGGGGGGGGGGGGAGAACAGTGCAGGAGTTACTCTGTGCTCCGTCGCACCTAAACTGGTTAGAATAATAACACCACTATGGTACCATTTAAGTTGTCACACCCTACTGGAAAAGGTTGAAATGAAAAGTGAGAAGCCTGCTCAGACTTCTTAATAGTCGTAGACTCCTGTTGTGTAAAAAGTGTTCAAGTAAAGGGACCCATCAACCAAGCTGGGCATTCAGATTTGTAGATGTCAAAATGCAGAAGTTACCATACCTGGATCCCTAAAGTGTTATCTGGTTATAATAATAACACCACTATCATTTAAGATGTCATGCCGTTGCAACCCTACTGGAAAAGGGTTAAATGAAAAGAGCTAATTTGAGATACTTCGCTACACGTTAAAATGCATTGGGTCAAATAAAGTTTACAGAAACATTAAATTAAAATGCAATGAAAACCTTATCATTGCTAAAGGATCCAGACTTCTTAATAGTCTGTTTACCAGCTCATAGAGTCCTGCTGTGAACCCAGAAATGTTGAGTACACCAAGGTTTAATGATAGAAATGTATAGTACAGTCCCCAGCACGTAGAAACTGCCGGACGCTAACTTGCATATGTTGGGCAATTTGTACAATGAGCATAAGTTGCTTAGCCTTCCGGACAATAGCTTAAAAATGACTTGGCCGATTTGGACAATTCTGTAGTCATTTTGGAGGTTATTGAGGGATTTTGAATACGTTTCTGACATTTTCAGGATCAGAAATAGTCGTTTTAACCAGTAAGTGGCTATATCTGTTCTCCCAGTGGGCTGATTTTGATTCATTTTTGGTCGTTTTTGAAATTTTAGGGGACTTAAAAAATGCCATTTTGTATCCTAAACATTTCAGAAATGTATTCAGCATCCTCAACATAGACTAAAATACAAGGCAAGGCTTTCTGAGCCCATTTCTGAGTGTTTTTGTGTTGAATGAATTCCTGAAATTTTCATGGTTCAAAAAATCAGTTTTAACCAGAAAGTGGCCCTATTTGTATTCTCTGTGGGCTGTTTTGATTAATTTTGGGTCGATTTTAAAGTTTTAGGGGACTCAAAACTGCCATATTTGATCCTAAAAATTTCAGAAATTGATTCCGCATCCTCAATAACCTCCAAAGCCACTCCAACATTTTCCAAATCGCACAAGCCATTGTTTTTGCTAGTGTCTGGGCTTATTATTGCAAATTAATGCACCTTGTGCTAATTGTGCAAATTGCCCAACATATGCAAGTTAGCATCCTGCAGTTTCTATGTGCTGGGGACCCGTACTGTACATTTCTATCATAAAACTTTGGGGTACTCAACATAGACGACAATTTCGGAGTGCTTTTGTGGGTTATTGAATGTGTTGAATGAATTCCTGACATTTTCAGGGTCCAAAATATCAGTTTTAACCAGAAAGTGGCCATATTTGTATTCTCTGTGGGCTGTTTTGATTAATTTTGGGTCGATTTTAAAGTTTTAGCGGACTCAAATGTGCCATATTTGATCCTAAAAATTTCAGAAATTGATTCTGCATCCTCAATAATCTCTAAAACCACTCCAAAATGTTCCAAATCGCACAAGCCATTCTTTTGCTTGTGTCTGGGCTTATTGATTGATGAATGCACCTTGTGCTAAGTGCAAATTGCTCAACATATGCAAGTTAGCGCCCTGCAGTTTCAATGTGCTGGGGACCCTTATTATACATTTCTATCATAAACTTTGGGGTATTAACATGGACTATAATACAGAGCCTGTTAATAGCTGCCCTTGGACTGACTCTTCCTCTGAGGTTTTGGAATGTGATTCGCTCAGGAGGCTCCATTAAACTGCTTTTTTCTGGCAGAGTGACGGCAGCTATCTCTGCCTCGCGGCCCTCCATCGAGCACCAAGAATGCATCTGACATTAAAGTGTTGGCAGACCGAGGGACATGCACAAAAGGTCACTGGACAATGTTCACATTCATACAGAGGAAACGCTGCTGCTCGAGTTTCAGCCAGCGCAGCGCGGCTCATTGAATCTGAAGTCTGCTCCATAATGTGATAATTATTTATAGAGAGCGGCAGGAAAACTGGCAGTAGAAGATGAGATCTATCAGCTGTGAAGGGCTGGCCATGAAATGCATGTCATGTGATTAGATTTAACCAGAGGTGGGAAGTAGTGGAGTACAAATACTTCGTTACTGTACTTAAGTACATTTTTCTGGTATCAGTACTTTACTCCACTTCTTATTTTTCTGACGACTTTTTTACTTTGACTTCTTACATTTTGAACACAAATACCTGTACTCTCTACTTCTTACATTTTGAACACAAATACCTCTACTTTCTACTTCTTACATTTTCCAAACAGGCTGGTTCCTTTAGTTTGAATCTGTGTTTGGTGGCGTGATCATTATTATTTATCATTAGGCGCTTTCACACCGGAGTATTTTCCGAAAATTTGCCTTCACACCAAATAAATCCGGAACTAGAACTTAGTTCATGAGAACCTTTTCACCCCATTTTCGGTCCCTGCGAGAGAGCAGGTACTTTCATGGGAGACAAAAGGTTCCCATTTCTGATTGGCTGGGCGAATAGCAAACCACGCCCCGTAAAACTCCCAAAAAGTTTTGTGAAGCCGCCATTTTATTTGCTTGCATTAGCATTATTAGCATTAGCATTAGCCCAGCGCACCAACGGAGAGAGACTAACTTATGGCAACACAAAAGAAAACATGGGAGCGGTGGAGATGAGGAGGTGTCGGTGTTCTGACGATTTACTCGGAAGGCTTCAGTAGAAGCTGCTGGGACTCCCAGCAGCTTCTACTGAAGCTAGACCCCAACTCCGGGGACTTCCGGCCGGGGACTTCGGGTGGCAGTTTACGCCGTGAAGTTGTTTGCGGCCTGCCAGTAAACCCAAAGCAGAAGAAGAAGAAGTGACGTCAGCGGCTTCATTTGCCTAATCCTCCCTCAGGGAACGCGATCTGTACTTTAGTTCATCAGAACTAAAGGGTTCTGATGAACTAAGTACGGCAAAGTACTTGGTGTGAAAGCGCCTATTGCGTGCCTATTGATTTGAACACGATCCGTGTATCCATCATTTCCTGGTCTTCTCTAAAGAAGAGGGACCAATGAAAACGTTGTCATGTTGCCGTTGTTCAGCATGGAAACATTCATTAGCTAACAATGACATTATTGTTCTATTAATATAAAGGGAGGTCAGGTACTCTTTAAAACAGCTGCTAGTTATGGGTACTTTTTACTGAAGTACATTTAAAAGCCCTCTTTACTTTTACTTGAGTAAAGAAGTTTAGTCAGTACTTCTACTTTTACCAGAGTATTTTTAAGCACGAGTGTCTGTACTTCTACTTGAGTAAAGGATGTGTGTACTTTTGCCATCTCTGTGAGAAGGACATATATCAGCTGTAAAGTGCTGGCGATGAAATACATGTCATGTGATTAGATTTAACCGTTGTTAATGTGGGGATTTGGTGTTTGCTATTTATTAGATAATCTAGTCCCTGCCATTTGATCACTAACGATTATTAAAAAGTGAAAAGAGAGTGAAATAACTTACACTCAAGAATCGTCTAATTGAGTTACAGTCTCAACATCAGTTCAGATTTAGCTGGAAAGCTGCTTTCAGGTTAATGGAAAACGCTTTTATTGACTGATAAGAATCAACAGACGAAAAATGTATTGATAGAATCAATTACGATAATGATTAAAATATTTGTGAGCAGAATGTTGCTTTATAACCCGCCTGTATATCAATTAAAAAAACATTTCCCTTTTTGGTCTGTAATTATTGTCATTGTTAGCTTGTTAGCTTGTTAGCATGTGAGCATACGTTTAATCAGTAGGAACCTATTTAGTTTTCACTCCTGGAAATGATAGTTCATACATTGATTTAAGTGTCATTGAGTCAAAGTAGGAATCCATTGTTAACGATAAGCTGTTCTTAAATCACAGATATCTCAAATTAACCGGTCATTAATCATCGTTAAGAATACAGCACTTGAAATGACATCATTAGCTGCTAGTCGTTCCTAATTAGTTGAAATTGTAACTGGTCAAAAAGCAATTTCTGATATCTATAATTGCTTTTTCTTCTGCTTATGAAATGTTTAAAAAGGCTTAACGAGGATAATTGCACGGCTCTTCGCCTCGCTATAATCTCTATTCTAGTTTTTATGGGACGTGGAAAGAAAGTCCCCGTGCCACATAATACATCTTTGACATACTAAAACAATAAAGAGTTTTTCACAGACCTCATGGTACAAAGACAACATTTAACAACATCTTATAAAGTCAGACACACGATATGTTCGCCTGCTATTTTAGAAGGAGAGTTGTGGTTCATATTAAAGTATATTCAGGAATGTATACATCATAAATTAATCATCAATAACAGTGCCGATTCTAGAGTCTGTGGGGGCCCTAGGCAAACATTCACTGGGGGCGGAGCTAATGCCTGATCAGAATTCTACCGGAGATAAAGTTACATTCTGCTGTGATTAAACGCCATCCTGTTCCAAACCACATCAAGGATTATTTCTGAAACAGTATGGAGCTCAAATGCTTTTTCTCTTGCGGGTTTATCACAAGGTGAGTTCCTTTTTATTTCCTGCTTCTTAAACACATGTGCTCTCCAGTGCAGGTTAGCTCTGAGTGTTAGCGAGGCTTGCTAATGTAAACAAAGACGAGATTGCGTCCAAAACACGTCAGGCATTGTTTCTGATAGCAACTTTCTGTGGGTCCGCTGCCGATTTGACGTCATATCGCGCAAATCTGGATCAGCTCCGTTGTTCCCCCGGTTTTAGAGATTTGGGTACGGAGGAAAAGAGAGAGGGTTTTATTTTCTGACGCTGCGTGAGTTCCCCGACACACCGGGGACACATCTTTATGTATAAAAGACATAAAAAAGTGCATTTTGCATGATAGGTCCCCGTTAAATAATAATAAATAAGTAAAACATTTTTGAAATACAATTTTTTTTTAAATGTAATGATATAACATAAGAAAATGTAAATGTGTCCTATACAATTGAATGCATTTAACTGAAACTGCTGAAAATAACCCGTCGGCCGTGGTACATGTTCTCCTTAAAGGAGTCAGACGCAGTGGCGACTCGTCATTAGGCACAGCCCCACATAGTGTCAGCAGAAAGTAATGCGAATAATAATTCCCAAAATATGCAAAAAGAAATACATGTTAAAATATATTTTGAGATCATGTTTAGTCATCTGATTTGTCTGTACATTGCTGTTTCAGTCTGTGTTCTTCTAATAAGTGTCCACAGTGTGCCTATTGAGCCGTTTTGAGTGATGTGGGGCAAGCCCCGATCTAGCCCCTCTCTCTCACTGTCTAAGTGAATGGGTGCTGTAAAAACTACAATGCGCATGCTCAGAGTATTTTTCTATTCAATGTGTGCGGCAACAAAATAATCACCATAGGGGCACTGAGCTGGCATACCCACCAAACTTCATCTCATAATTCAGAGAGCTGATTGGCTGCAAGTACGTGTGCCGCGAAAATAGTAGTTGTTTGTGAAGAGGAGACGAGAGAGAGCAGCGTATAGCGATTCAAGTCAGTAAAACGGAAAGAAAATGAATGAACTTCAGCTTTGGTAAGTTCATTTGATGTCATTTCTTTTGTTGATCTTCTGTGTTTTGCCTATAGGCTATTGCTCTGCTGGATCGATTGATATTGTGACCTCGGTGATGAGTGTCTGTGTTTTCCTTATACCCCCCCCCCCCCATCTAAGTTGTTCGTGCCCCACCACTTTTGTACATATAAAACGCCACTGGTCAGACGATCACCTAAAGGAAGAAAGACGTTATTCTGTCCACTTCACACAGTAAACACTCACATTGTCAACACTTTGACGTCCATGATCTCCTGTCTGAGCTCCCTGCATGCAGTGGAGTTGAACTCATATGAGCCATCGTAGTTTTCCAGATACCTGGAGGGAAAAACAACGTCATGCCCGGCCTATAAACCTCTCACACACAACACAATCAACAGAGCTAATAGACTGTGGAGATAAAATGCAATATATATGTACAAATAAATAACTTAGCTTTACCGCTAAATGTCAATGAAATACTTGACTATCAGTGTTGCATTGTGGGATGGCAGATGACAGAAGTGATGCAGCTGGTTTAAGGCGTCACTTAAAGGAACTTATGCACACTTGCACCAGATGACATCTTAGTCTCAACCAAAAACTGCAGAAAAATAACACCTCTCATATTTTGAGTTATGTATTAGTTATGATGCATGGTTTACCACTTAAATGTGATTTAAATGCTGCATTTGGATTTAGAGAGAGAAGCAGAAATTAGTCTGAAAGGGGAAAGGAGTTGATTGCAGAGCATAGATTTGTTAAAATGGAGGATTAGATAATAGCAGGGTATATTTCCTAGTGGATATTAGTATGAGAGAGAGTTTTTGTGTAAGGCAGGATATTTATACATTTAGCTGCAAAAAACAATTTCATCAGTCAATTATGCTGGAAATGTTGACATGTTTGCATATATTGTGGACATAAATATATGAAAACAGATGTTCATGGAAACTGGAGACCATATAGGGAGTCATTCATATGTTTAACTACAGCTAAATAATCTAATGAACTACTTTGAACAGTTATTACATTGAAATGGCAACACAAATCTTCGGTATGGTGGCTTTTAGTGGGAGTTGAAAGGATTAATTCTCGGTGTTTTACCGTTTTTTTACCACGTATAAAGAAAGTGTTTACTTGGAAGACTTAAGAAAGTATTGTATTGCTAAAGAAAAGTTGCCATTTAATGTTAAAGCAGGAGCTTTAATTGAATTAGGACTAAAATAAGACTTAAATCAGGCGTTTTGTGAAGAAACCGGCATTAAAATGTGCAAAATGTACATTATGTTTTCAAATCAGCCAAAGACATTTAGTCAATAGTGTCTCCTCTAATTTCTTTCTTTAGAGCTGGGCAGAGGGCCACGGAAACATCCTTCAATAAATGTATTTTAAGCAGCCAAAAATAAAGAAATTGATCAATAAAGCTATTTTTACGATTCTTTTTAACCTTCATTTAAATCAGTAATATCTACAGTAGTCATATAATGAAATAAAACCATTCTGAGGTGAATTTGAGTCATGTTTACTAGTTACTTTCTGCTATCATGCGTTACATATAGTGTCTTTGTTGCTGCCATATGTACAGAATGTTTCTTGTTGCTTGTTTTTATTTAGTTGTTGTCGTATAGAGGCGAAGTCCCTCCCTTTCGGGGGGACCAAAGTATGTATTGAAGTCAATGGCGAGAGAAAAGTTATCTTTCGATCCCGTTTGAATTGTGCCACGGATTACACATATGATGTTTGTCAATTTAAAAGATAAATTTGCAAGTCAAAAAATAAATGTGTCGTAAAACTGTGAAGTAACACTTTTTTGTGTGAAACCGCTCAATGAACTACATCTCCCGTCTCGCACCACACACCAAGATGGCCGTCACGTTGGCACATTTCACTTCTTTCTTTCAGAATGAGGTGAAAAGTATTAAAAGAGGTGAAAATCACTCCAAGTCTGGGCATGTTGAGAGCTGTACATACACACAAGGGGAGTTAGTCGGTTCCGTAAGAGCCAGCATGCGGGACCGGGATCTGGGATTTGTAGTCTTTCTAGTTGCGTATTTTTCATAGTCTTATATTTCAACAGTTTTCCGACAAACTGTGACTTTTTTGACATGGAAATAATTTTTTAAGATTGACAAACATCATATGTGTAATTCGTGGCACAATTCAAACGGGATTGAAAGATACTTTTTCTCTCCCCATTGACTTCAATACATAATTTTTCCGAAATAAGGTCCCATGGGTCGGAAGTAGAAGGGCGGGACTTCGCCTCTCTATAAACAATACATTTCTGCATTTTTTTTCCTCCGTTTTTGCTGCACAAGAATTTCCTTTCAGGGACAGTTAAGCTTTATTGAATTTAATATATATTTCTAATTTGAATGTTTAATGCAATGTGTAATTGTAAGAATGAATGTTGTTTTTTTAATCACATCAGATATATAAGATGGAGTGCAGCATTTTGGAAGATGGGTAATATTGCACAATATTACCTGTGGCTGTGGAGGTAAATGAGGAGCGAGTTATAAATTAAAGAACTTATAATAATAATTATAATTATAATAAAAGAACACAGCGAGCAATACAATGGAGGGATGCATTAAAGGAATAAGATGCATGGATGAAATCGTACAAATATGGAACAATGAAACTGGTTGTCTACATCCACCTGATGATGCAGTGTATTTCTGAGCTTTTACTATAATAAATCAAACACTTGTTTTAGCTAAGATGATGAAACCTTTGCAAGTGTTCTCAGTTTGGATCTAACAGCAAGACAGAATTTCATTTTATGGTGTTTTAGGGGTTCAAAACCAATCCAGAATGAGACAATTTAGAAGCTTTTTTTGCACCTTTCTGTCTTTTTGTACCAAGGAGATTAAAGAAAAGGGGAGAGTTAAAAATCCAGGTTCGCAGAGAGACAATGCAGATGTGAGAAGGGGGAGATAGGGGGGGGTAGCAGAGAGAAGTGTCCACACTATGGCATACACAGCTGTGCAGAACACATGACACACAGATTGAGAGCATTCGGCAAATGGGTGCTGGATGGAAACAGACGTACGGGAGAGAGAAGCCAGTACATCAACAGGAGACTTTTTTCAACCAGCTTCTGGGGGTAATGGGAGATTTTGGGGGAGGTCGAGGTGGACGGGATCAGACAACATGCAAGAGAAAAATCTGAAGTGCAACCACCACTGAAAAAATATGAGAGTTTATACCTTTCAGAGTAATGAAAAATAAAGAGGCATTCTTGGGTTTCTGTGAAAGTACTAAAAAATGCCTTCAGACTGTCCTACCTTTTTTTTTGTTTCTTCTTAATATCGGATAGGCAGGGTGTGACTATTACGGTCTGAGAATCTGGCTGAAAATTCTGACGGAAACATCTGTCAACATGCAGACAGGTTAAGTTAGAGTTAAATATGTGTTGATGGCGTCCACCCTCCTTGATCATAAAACTTCCTAAACCTGTAGATTTCAAATAAAAAAAAACAGCAAAAAAGGTGTACATGTGCTGCAGCTTCAACTGTCTGTAGCATCTGAAGAGAAGCCCAGTCACATGCAGGGTTGAGGCACAACTACCAAGTATTTGTTACTTCATATATATCACACACACACACACACACACACACACACACACACACACACACACACATACACACACACACACACACACACTCTTTCTCTCTCCCTCACACACTCTCTTTCCACAGAGGTGTTGTGCACACAGGTGAAGGTACCTTTTCCTTCCATTTCTGGCCGGCTTCAGAGATCCGTCATCCGAGAAATTAACGGGACCGGTCCAATTTCCTGTCTCGTCCCCTTTGAGTCGGTTAAACTGTTGCGCACTAGTAACAAAAATAAGTACGTTTATTTGGGGTTTGTTGGTTCCGTAGCTGTGCAAAAAAAAACATACCAACCACGCCCATGTGTTCACTCACACCTCCTTAAATACACACACACACACACACACACACACACACACATGAGGGGGACCAGCTTTTTGGCTCAAGAAAAAAAGTATGACACCAAACATGGTTAAGAAAATGGATTTCCTGTTAATGACGTCATGGTTTCAATGGTTCATTTATGCTAGGTGTGATTCAAACATTCACACTGGGCTTTATTGCCCTGCAGGAGTGTTGAATATATGGAAATCACAGGGTCTTAAGGGAGGCGCAGAACTTGTGGAAAGTGTTTCTGTGAATTGCAAATGACTGCAGAGGACGAGAAGGCCAACAGACTTTCTACGAGGCTTTTTATTGAACATACTTTTATGCAGTATATCACTTTTAAAGGTGATGAAATCAGAGGTTATCCCAAGTTAAGGACTATGTGTTGTCAGGTTATTCTTGTCTCTGTTGCATAAATTCTCCCTATGCCCATCACAGTGAATATATCAGAGGACATTTTGGTGATTCATAGCCTTCACATCAAGAGGATGTTGTCACTTCTACTTCTAATTTTAGAGAGATGAGGAGAGCAGTAGATTCCAATCATAAGTGAATCATTAAAGTCGTGCAAAAATGTCAAAGAATGCAGTTTTAAGCCTCCTAAGATATGGAGATGTCCTGCTTTTCTGTTTTATCTTATATTAAAGTAAATATTTGTGTATTTTGGACTGAATACTTAGACTTTGAGAAACTGGGATGCACATTTATCCCTATTTTAGAACAACCAATTATTGGATAATTCAATAAATCACTCGTTGGTTCAATATTTATTGCACAAGGACTCTGGACGTTCAAAAGAAACATCATTATAATCAAGAAGAATGTCACCTAGTGAAATGGCATGGCACATTGCTGTATTTTGATTAATTTTAGACATAAATGCAGGTCCATGGAACAGAGAAATAAACTATATCAGGCTTTGGAAACACCTGGGATTTGTTGAACCCTTTAAAAATCAGCTTTACATACTAAAGGTTGGGTGTTTGCGATTGTGAACAGACGTTACACCATTTTCTCCCGTTGCCAGCTGATTAGGATTCATGTGTGACTCATTTCTGAGAGTGCTCAGTGGTCGTTGTGCTAAATCTGAATCCAGAGAGCCTTTTCGTGATCGAGCAGTCTTTATTCTGGGACAATACTGATCTGCAGGCGCATTTCCTCAGTGCCACTTAACCTCCTCAATGACACTTTGCAAACAGCTGCACCCACGAGAGTCAGAAATGTGTCCGTGCCTCGCTTTAGGGGGACAGGTTGACAGAAAATCAAACCTGCACGATTTATATTAGCATGCATCTTAAAGTGTATTCTACTAGTTTTCAAGTTCACATATCAGTGTGAAACCAGAGCTGCTCTGATTGGTTAGCTGGCCGGCTCTGTTGTGATTGTTCAACCGCTTAGAGATGTCCCGCCCCTTAGCCTATCATGTACAATGTGTTGGAAAGCTAGCCAATAGGAGCGCAAGTAATCCATAGTGATGTCAATATGTTAAGGAAGTAAACAAAGAAGTCCAATTTTAGCCTTAGCAGACCGTTTACATGCACAGAACCTATATAACACACAAGAGGAATAATATGTGTATATATTTGTATTTGCATTGTTGGCATATAGCCTACAGTATGTTTTGTGTTATGCTGTTGTGTTATACATATATGTATTGTTGACATTTATGTTTAGTGTTTCTTTTAGTTTTGGTTCTGTTATAACCAGGGGTGCACATAACTGGTGCGCATGCGCGGCACAAATCTGAAATGCGTACCGTCACTTGTGTCACAAAGCGCATTTGCGTACCGACGTACTTGTGAAGCTTTTCCAGAAGGCGCTTAGATCACCGGACGACAGAGTCGGTCTCCGTGTGCACAGACGGGGCTGCTGTTAACGTCGGTCTGTACAACGGAAATGTGCCAAACCTACGCCAACCGGCTGCGGAGGGAGACTCCCCCCCCCCTTCTGTGCCCTGCGCACACACTGGGGAACTGCGCAAATTCAGCTGATCACAACGTTCACGCTCTGCGGTCACAAAGTACTCCACTCACACCCCCCCGTCGACGTTCGCGATACAGAGGGCTTCATCTCATAACTTCGCGTGGAGCCAGAAGTTGGAGTACCAAACACTGACTCCAGGTACTCATCTGAGTACCTCACTGAGAAAGTTATGTGCACCCCTGGTTATAACGCCTTGTGCGGAATGCTTTGGCAATACTAAGTTTCAAATGCGGTCATGCCAATAAAGCCCCTTTGTAATGTATTATTGTATTGAAAGGGAAAAGGATAATAGGCCCTCTTTAATCGTCACCAAAACACTCCATTACAGCTTGATTCGATCAATAATACATAAACGGATATTTCCCAATCTTGTGGTTACGGATAAAACCTTAATCAATCTCATGTGGCTTCCTTGGACACAGATCAATCCACTGTCTTCGACTCAAACATTAAGAGAGACCATTTATCTCCCGTGACTCAATTATGAGCGCAGTTCAGACACTAATCCAAGCATTAGATCGGACAAACAACAACAAGGGTCGAGTTAATGTGCTCTCATTCTGCCCCGAGCCTCGTTAATGGGACCTGAAAGCAGGAAGGACTGTTGGATTTAGTGACTTGGCTTGTTTTAAGAGTATCTCTGGCACATTGAGAGTCTGATAATATACCCTGAGGTCTTTCCTGTAAAAACCAAGAGCTCCTTAAGATGGGCACCTTACTGTCTCTATGAAAACAGGAAATGTAACGCGGTTGTTTTTGATGGGCTCTCCTTTCGTGTCTTTTTTTTTACAGGGAATGGCTGGTGGAAGTGCTGCATCTTATAAATTATGAACTAGCGATGTGCTGCAATGTGCAAAGTCTATATGTACAGCCCTTAAAAACACATAAGAGGCTGCTCAAAATAGTGAAGATACAGATAATGCATCAAGAAGGCTCACAACATACAGTCAGAGTTACACAATGTGAAGGTAAAGCCAATAGATAATAGTCATAATTTAAGAATAGAATGTCAAATAGTTGCTGGTTTTAGTTTTTTTCTCCCGGACTTTCGGATAATGTGAATTGTATTTCTTTTTGAGTTTTGGACTGATGGCGAGACAGACTAGCATTTCAAAGATGTCTCCTTGACCTCTCAGATAACTGTGAGGGACATTTTTTACTTTTTTTTTATATATATATAACATGATCAAATGATTATCAAACGTCGCAAATCCACTTGTTTTTTGGATGGTTACAAACCAACCGGATGCAGGGCCAGAGACTATTCTTAAATATCGCCCTCTTTGAGTCAAAAGGAGTCAAACAAACATATCTTCATTTGCAGAAGTGTGTCACTCACTGGGATCATTTAATAAGCTTTCCTCTTGAATCTGCCATTTCACAATCCGACATTTACTTCATCTTAAAGTAAGAGAAGGCCGACATCACGTTGATTAATGTGACTCTGGTTTACAATGTTCCTCACTTAGTTTGAGCGTCTTAAGAGCATTGCCCTTTGCCCTCAGGTCATGTAAAGTGAGCTGCTCATGTAAGTTTAATGAAACGTTTACTTACTAAGCTTTCGTTCGATCTTAACACCCACACGTCTCCTTCGCTGCCTTTCGAGATAACGGTAATTTGCAAATATGTTTTCTAGCTTTCTCTCAATCTAAGCATCCACATGTCTCCTCTGCTGCCTTCTTTTTAAATTACGGTAATTTGCACAGATGTTTTTCCTGTGATTCCCTGAAAATACCTACCAGTACTTTAGCAGGAAAAGAGTCTGGGTGTGGTTCTTAACACACACTTGTCTGTGTCTTATCAGAACTGCTGCATTCAGACTTAAACTCAGGATATCTTGGCCTATAATGCTTCAATTTTCACTGCAACCATCACGGGGAAATTATCAGAGGAGGCCATTTGGTGCAGGGATTCACAATCCTCACATCATGGGGATGTTGTAACTCATTTTAGAGATCTGAGGGGCTTCATATGTTCAAAGCATAGTTTGTTTCTTTAAGGGAGAATATGAGAAAACTTCTTTAAGGCTTCAAACTTATGAAATTGTAAGTAAAAGGTGGCAATATTTAACCTGTTTGATAAAAAATCCGGTAGAAAGACAACACTCTTTTAGTACTTCCGGCGCTCTCCAGTGCATTGGTTCTTATTAGACATAAACGCCTTAAACACATTTATTTTGACCTTATTTCTAAGATTCTAAGGACCATTAAATTGCTCCTTGCAGCCTTGACACAGTAAATTGCCCTATGTGTGAATGGTATTGAATGATGGTTTAAAATCTTCAGCACCAGGACTGTAAATGTTGGGTTTGACTCCAAACAAACATCATAATGAAGGTAAATGTGTTTTAGGGAAATGCTGCAGCTCTTTCTGTATTTTGAGTCTTCTTTTGGGTGTGGTCGCAGTGATGATGTGTGCAGCCTTTTGGTTGTTTACGCTTGAAGAGATGTCATAAGATGACGTCTTCTCTCTCTCTGCATCACACACACACACTCACACATTTCCCCCACTCCCGCTCAGTCTCTCACTCGTCTCCTTCCTCTCTCTCCCCCACTTGCATTATGGGGTGTGTGTGCAGACAGACTGTAGCAAAATGGCTGCTGCTGCATGAGCCTGAAAGGTGCGTGTGTGTGTGGTGTGTGTGTGTGTGTGTGTGTGTGTGTGTGTGTGTGTGTGTGTGTGTGGTGTGTGTGTGTGTGTCTGAATTCATGCATCTCACCGCAGTGATGGAGATGCCATGAATCCACATTGAGTACCAGGGGAGGGGGGTTTAGCTGTGGGGGGGTTAGCTTTCAGATTACACCATATATATGTTTTTGCTTGAACATATATGTGCTGTAAAATATCTGGAGGTGGGGGGTAAACTTTTTACATTTTGTTTAATTTCCTGTAACCACCTTAAGATAAAACATCCCGGCTTCTCAGCATCTGCTCGTCTCACACTGAATGTGTCTCAGAGTGTGAAGAAAAGGGCTTTTATTGGTGTTTTGTGCAAAAAGTGGAGCAGCTCAACAACCCAGACTCATGATGCAGAGCTATTACAAAACCTGGCTCTGCAGTGCTGCCTGCAGACTGCTGACGTGATTTATTTAACAGGGACCAATAGGAAATACACATCATCTTCATCATGTCTGTGCTCATCATCATTATCGGCTACAATATCTTCAAGCTGCTTTATTATAACCTCAACCTGATACCTGTTAGATGTAGGCTACCACCAGTCAAGAAAATCAAATAAAGATCTTTGGAGGAGGGGGGGTAAAAAAAGGAAGAGAAAACATTACCATACACAGCTGCAGGAGCTCTGTGTATGGCATGAATGTGATGCTTCGCTTTCAGAAAATATCAATAAAATAAATCCAATGGTTTTCTAAATGCTACTGGGGAAAAAAAGATGGATGGTTAATTGCTTTTGTTCTTTCCAGCCATGAAAGCTTGTTTTCTCCATGCATCTTCAGACAGACTACTCACATGTATACTGACAATCTGTAATGTTACCACTCATTATTTACGTCATTCAGTCATTAAAAGGGCTATGAATGCATTTAAATCCTTACAGTGTAAACACCAAGGCCTTCACTACAGCCCATTGTCTCTGAACACAGACAACACTTACCTCTTAATGTAGTTTTTTCCATAGAGAATCTGTTGCAATAGCGTGACAAGTCCAAATGCGCAAATGAATATAAAACAAAGAGACCTATTGCCGAGGATGTCTTTACCCGACGAGGGGTCGGCGTATCCCATTCTTCGGCGCAGCATCCGGGGCTGACGGTGACACCCGGGTCGGTGTCTGTCTCCCGTGCATTCAGGACCGGGGACCGGGACAGCACGGTGTCCAGAAGCACCTTCTCTCAGGCTATTTCACATGCATCATGCTGCTGGATGATATGCATCGCAGTGTGTCGATATCAAACCAATCTGTGTCCAATATTTTGTATATTTTGATCGTAAAAAGGTGTCAAAAAACATGAAACCATCCACAGGGGGGGTCTGTTTTTCTGTCGCTTTCGACGAGGTGCAGTGTGCAATTAATGCAGATGTGTTGTATACTTTGCACGTCAAAGGTGTAAAAAAAAAATGAAACCATCCACAGGGGGGTCTGTTTTTCTGTCGCTTTCGACGAGTGTGCAATTAATGCAGATTATCCAAAAAATACGGTTATTTCTCTCTGAATCCCTTTATTTGCAACATGCATCGATGCAAAGAGCGATTTTTTTCCATTAGATTACTGATACGGTCCTGTACCACCCAGACAGCATATTGTCCAGCATCTTTTCTCAGGCTGCTTCACTGCTCCTGCACCGCAGCATCATTGTGTTTGGAGGATACGCATCGCAATATATGGATGTCAAATCGATCTGAGTCCAAATGTATCAAAACAATATGATTATCTTCGCTTGTTTTGCATGAAAAAGGTTTAAAATGATGAAACGATCCGCAGGAGATTCTTGTTTTGTGTCGCTCTCGACGAGGTGCAGATGCTCTGTTGGTGCAATCAATGCTTATCCAGAAAAATACGCACTCAGAAGGTTATTTCTCTACAATGAATCCCCTAAACATGCAAAAAGCTTCGATGCCAAGCGCGATTTCTCTTCATTAGATACGGTCTGCGACAGAAAAAAAAACCCACATCGTCCATGCCTCATCTGAAATCTGAGCAAAGCTGCGTGACTGAAATGTTGAAGCAGCAGGATCAGGATGCTCTTCTTCCTCCGCCAGCCGGGGGCGCGCATCCTCATTCAGAGGCTCCTCACTTAGCCAAAACCCAAGGTCATCATGTTCTCCTTCACACACACCTGGGCTCTGAAACACACACACCTTGCTCTGAAACACACACACCTGGGCTCTGAAACACACACACCTGGGCTCTGAAATACACACACCTGGGCTCTGAAACACACACACCTGGGCTCTGAAATACACACACCTGGGCTCTGAAATACACACACCTGGGCTCTGAAACACACACACCTGGGCTCTGAAACACACACACCTTGCTCTGAATATACACACACCTGTTCTCTGAAACACACACACCTGGGCTCTGAAACACACACACCTGTGCTCTGAAACACACACACCTTGGCTCTGAAACACACACACCTGTGCTCTGAAACACACACACCTGGGCTCTGAAACACACACACCTGGGCTCTGAAACACACACACCTTGGCTCTGAATATACACACACCTGGGCTCTGAAACACACACACACCTTGGCTCTGAATATACACACACCTGGGCTCTGAAACACACACACATCTGGGCTCTGAAACACACAAACACCTGGGCTCTGAAACACACACACCTTGCTCTGAATATACACACACCTGGGCTCTGAAACACACACACCATGGGCTCTGAAACACACACACCATGGGCTCTGAAACACACACACCTTGGCTCTGAAACCACCAGACTCAGGGACAGTTTTATCCCACAGGCCATAAGACTATTAAACACCTGAACTTTTTAAAGAACATCCATAATGTACATAGCTCTACTGTATAACTGTAGCTAATGTGCAAATGACAATAAAGCTTTGAATTGAATTGCATTTTTAAATAATACAAATACACACACCTGGCTCATCTGACCTCCTTACGCTGGTCCAAATGTCCCAGTCACTAAAACTGTGTTACATGATCTAAAATTAGATTCCATGCAAAACCACTGTGCATGCTTTCCTTCCTGCAGCTGGTTTGACGTCTCAGCATTTGTCTATTTTCTTTATGCATGATTACATTCTGCACAATGGCTTTATTTTTAGTGCTTGTTTTACGGCCTTGTCAGCCAATTGAAACCCTTGAGAGCAGCATTGTTGAAAGCTCACAGCTGCAGCTCCTTAAACGCCTAAGTCCTGACAGAAGGAGACTTTATTAGTGCTATTGATTTCTGCCATTGTCCACCCTGACAGCTGTTTTAATTAGTCATCAAAACCCATCTGGCCATGTGCACTTTTACAAGCAGCAGAGGTGCAGTGTGGGAAGTAGATACCTGACAGACCATCACTATCGAGACGGAATGTTTTACTTGAAATGTGGAAAATGTGGAAATATTCGTATACGTTGTCGTGCCATTTTGGGAAATTAGGATGGTTGAGGAGCAGTACACAAAACAGCCACAAAGCAATCATAAATATTAAACAAATATGAAATATGCAGTCCCACAATAAACCTATTTAAGCTACAGGAAGTGCATTAACAGTGGTTTTGAAATACACTCACACACACACTCATACACTCACAACAGCATGCATCAACTATTATAATAGAAATCACTTGAACATCATAAAAGTATAACAAATAATCAAAAAAAGTCCACATCGCCCTGACCAAAACACCATCAATCTTGTGTCTTTGTACTATCCTTTAACAGACTAATGAAGATTAATCAGCCCTGAATCTCAAGTAGTGATTAGCCAATTCTGTTAGGCACATTTCAGTGGTGTTACTTTAAGCTTTCTGCATCTTGAACCACCGAAAAGTCACCAGCAGCATTACACGCTTTAGCCATTCAATTTATTTTCTGCCTGTGAGCCTATCTGGGTCAGAAGAAGAAAGCAGACTTCCTGATGTGCAGCCAAATGCCTTCAGGACCTGAGGATCTCTGGCCAGATTGCAGACAGTATGCAGTTCCTCCGGCATGTTCTGCCCTACAGCTCCTCCTGCAGGGCATTATATCTCCAAAGGGAAATACACAAGAGGGTTCAACACAAAGGATAGTTTGTAGAGTGAACCAGACACCCTGCAAAGACAGCTCATTTCTGCCCTTTATCCACGGTTTGATTCTGTATGTCATTGACATGTTATCATGTGTGAATTGATTAACCTGCTGGAATAAAACGTTATTGGTTCCTACTGACCCTTGCTTCCTCGTATTGTATACATGATATAGTAAATTCAAGATGCATAAGGCCGACAAAACAAGTATGCTGATCCTAAGCTAGAGTTTTTTGTGTGTAAATGTTTATTGTAATTCCATTAAACACACATTTTCCATGGCTTCCTCTTTATGAGTGTATGCTGGGTTACAAATGATCAATGATCATTTATAACATATATGTTTACACTGGGTTTTAAGTATCTGTTTTTATTTTGTTTCATAATTATGATTGCATTTCTATATTAGGCGTATGGCTAGGTTTAATTTTGGAAATATTTTTATAAACAACAAGGCAGGTTGAACACAATATAGAAATCCACATAGTACATGAAATCAATTAAAGGTCCCACGTCATGGCCATTTCTACTGATCATAATTCCATTAATGAGGTCTACTAGAATAGATTTATATTGTGCAATTTTCCAAACTCACATTGGTTTCTCATACAGCATCTCTGTAAAGTATGTGTATTCACTCTTTGTCCTAAACGGCTTGTTGGAGCTCCTGCCCCCCCTCCCTGTGAGCCCAGTGGCCGTCTGCGAGACAGCGAGACACAGCGAAAGCCCGAAACACACACACACCCGCAGCCTGGCTGGGAGTTTGTGTGTGTGCTCAGGCTGAGTTCCGCGGTGTCTCGCTGTCTCGCCGACCCCACACCAGTGAGCCAGCTCACAGTGTCCCGCTCCTCGCAGCAGCGAGCCTCGCAACGTCCCGCCGAGTGTGTGTGTGTGAGGAAGTCCGCGGATTGGTCCATTTGGACCAATCTACGGAGCCGTTACGTTACGTTACATCACTATACCCAAATACGTCACTGTACCCAGGAAGAAAAAGATAAATCTCCAACGAGGAGTTCTGGGGCAGCATAGACAGGTCTTTTCTGTGTTAGAGTTTTACTCGCTACAGGGTGTACTTTGAGGGTCTGTGACTCTGCAGACCGTTTACATGCAGAAAAACCTTCATAACACAAGGGGACGGGTAATAACCAGAAAAGCATGACATGGGACCTTTAAACAACACATTGGAAAATATATTAAATTAGGTTAATTAAACATATAAATAGTATTCTCTACTGACTGTATTTTTATTCATTATTGAAAAAACTAACAAATTACCCAAAAAAACGTCAGCAACATAACATGAAACCAAGAAATAATGCATTATTTGTTGTTATTTTATGAGTGTGTTGTTCAGTCAGTGTTTGTAACGTTGAGAATATGAATAAATTAGACTTATTGGACTTAAATGATTTAGATTTGATTGAAGAAGAAAAAAAAAATCTGATGTTTTTCTATTCTTTAACTACGGGGGACACATGTCAGTGTTACACAGGAAGCAGCGCGGAGGGGATTTCAAGCGGCACACTCGCCCCTTCCGGTCTCTTTTCCCTTAGCCACCGGACGAAAATGGTAAGCAGCAACGCTGGCGGAGAGAAATCTCCAAACATCTAAGTAATGTTTCATTTATCCGACACGAACTGTTGCTGTTTCCATGTCGGATAATCCTCTTTACCGTTTGGGTGCAATATTTTCGAGATGAAAGTTGATTTTAATAAAAAAATAACATTGTTCCTGTTGCTAGGAAGGCAGTGTTCAGATGCTAATGTTAGCATTGAGGATCGTAAGCTAAATGGGCCTAAATTAACCGGTAAAAAATCACCACATAACGTTGAAAGTACTCTAAATAATCCTGTTATACCCGCCAAGTTACTACAGATAAATTACATATTGTTGGTGTTGGGCTTTAGCAAGGTACAATGCTTACTAGCTTGTCCATAGCCGTTAGCATAACTAGCTTTAAGTGTGCTTCCTCAGAGTGTACACACTGAAGGCATGAAACTGGCTTTTTTTGTAGCTAAAAACTGAAAATTGGACTTCCTTTTTGTGCCTTATATGTAAACAAGAATTGGCAACTTGCTCACACCTGTACAATGTAAGGAAGTGCAATGCTTCACCTCTGCTATACTTCTTACATTCAAAGTTGAGCACGAGTTCTTGTTTTGTATTTTGGGAAACCGATGTACTTTTGAGGGTTTAGGGTTGTACTTGACTGCTTTTATATTGATGGTTTTATATCGTTTGTGCATGAGGTGGGCAGACACGTTGAAACGCCACTATATAATGTAGTCAGTAAAACACCACCAGAAAACAATTGAAAATAGAGTTGGACAGGATGCCTTTTTGTATTTTAAAAACGTAATGATGTTTTGTACTTTACTGTTTTATATTGAGGTGTTTCTGTATTCCTAATTGTGTACATGAGGTGGCAGAACACCTCACTATAATGTAGTCAGTGCAACAACACTACTTTAGACTCAATGTTGACATAATTGGCTTAAAACCTATAAAAACAACTGGTGTTAATAATAGGCATCTTGAAAGTACACTTAATGGCAGAGTAGCTCTAATGGTTTCTACTACAAGTGTACTTAATGTGTCCACTAAGTGAATCTATGTTTGAGCACAGATCCATATTGCATCTTACGTTACATATCATGTGTTTGCTGCTCTGAGTCTTGTCTGTGATGTTCCAAACACAAATGTCTGAACATATGATTTCCTGTGATTCGCACTTCTGTTCTGAGACAAGACCATGCAGAGCTTTCTAACTCTTCATGATAGAAATCTGTGGGAATTGTTTTTCTGATTGCCTCTTTTTATTTATTCCCACCTCCTTTAGACGAAGGGAACTTCATCTTTCGGAAAGCGCCGGAACAAGACGCACACTTTGTGCCGTCGTTGTGGATCCAAGGCTTACCATCTCCAGAAGTCCTCCTGCGGCAAGTGTGGCTACCCCGAGAAGCGCAAGAGGAAGTGTAAGTAACCCAATAAAGTATTTTTTTTTATGCCCAAAACTGTTATTGAATACTCTGCAGATCATGTCAAAAAATTACCATCACAACTTCATAGAAAATATATTTTTTGTCATCATACGAAGTACAACAACATTTCTCTCACTGCAGTAAAAAATAGACACAAATATATGAGTGGTAAAAGCAGAGGTAGCAGCGGTGACAGTGCAACGAGATGAAATTCAATGCGCATATTGACACTTGCAGTCTAAACACATTAAATGTAGAAATGTAGTGTATTTCTTAAAGGGTTAAAGTAATATCTTTTGTTCTGCAATTGTCGCTAATACCCAACTTGATTTTATGACGAACAAAAGTAGAAAAATGCTCTCTTGAAAGACGCTGGAGTCGGACGATTAGAATTGTTTCACTTGTGTTTGAAGTATCTAAAACGTGAGCCGAATTTCACAATAATTGCCCTTTTTTTAAGCGCAAGTGTGCAGTTGAATCTGTAATGGACAGAAACACCTTTTCTTAGATATATCCAGTCAGTGAATCATAGTAGGTAAACAGACAAGTTTAGTTGTATGATTTGTATTTAGGTATCTCTATGGTCTTGTTGTAAGACTCATCAATGCTGCTTGCCGATGATGTTGAAAAATAAATGTCTGAACAATTGATTCAAAAATGATATCAGTGATTTCTCTGAGGTAAGCATCATTGATGAAGAGCAGAACATCACAACTATCCTCCCGTCATGTAACACAAGAGTAGAAATATATATCAAGTAGTGCCAGTTCAGGTGTTTGCTCGTTAGCTGGGACACTTCAGAGCATCTGATCCATCATGTTATCAGTTACACCTTGAAAAAGGACCGTTTTCTGGTTCAACCGGATTTATTTTTGGTTTGTTTTGCAGACAACTGGAGCGCTAAGGCCAAGAGGAGGAACACCACTGGAACCGGCCGTCTGAGACACCTGAAGGTCGTCTACCGCAGATTCAGGTACGATTTTAAGATGTGATATTCCCACAACACGGAGCAGGGCTTTATTTCAGACTTTTTATTGTGACGCATTCATTTAAAAGATAACAAAACATGCTGCTTTTCCATATACATGTGTCAGGAAAAGTACTTTTTAAAATAAATGAAATGGGAAGATAGACACAGGTGTGTAATTTTAGTTGTTAAACATCACCTACAAGAGATCTTAGTCTTCTCAAATAGAGAGGCGAAGTCCCTCCCTTTCCGGGGGAGATCCATGGGACCGTATTTCGGATAAAGTATGTATTGAAGTCAATGGAGAGAGAAATGAGAGAGTGTAATTCGTGGTACAATTCAAACGGGATCGAGAGATAATCTTTCTCTCCCCATTGACTTCAATACATAATTTTTCCGTAGATGGGCGGGACTTCGCCTCTAGAGAACTTTCTAAATGTGTTTCTGGTGATGCATTACTCCATGAGAGTTTTTTCCACTTCATTTTAATGTATGAAAAGTATCAGTAATATAAACGATTAAATGTGATCTAAACACCACGGTGAACGTGTGTTTGCGTGATCTCACTCGTACATCTCTGAGACACGATAAACACTTTCTAAGTAATCCAGATTGTAGTAAAACATTTTTGATTTATCAACTTTTAACTACAAACATTGGATCTGCTGTTGACATATTTTCAACGCGGAGCATAAGCAAGCGTCCTGCAGCTCTACCTGCCAAGAGCAATCTGGATCATTATATATATATATATATATATATATTATCTGTGATGAGAAACAGTATTATGTTGCCAGTGTTATTGACATTAATAAAATATGGGTTAAAACAAATGTTTACACCCACACAACGATGCATTACTTTAATATTTGTCCTGAATACACAGCTTTTTACTCCGACTGTAAACACGAAGCTGTAAACTAAATATCTGGTACCTTGAACTGTCAACACTGCCTCGACTAGATTGCTTTATTTTCCTGCTCGCTAAGTTTTGCAGCTGAACCTAAAGTCAACACTGAACTTTATACGAAGTGTAAACGCAGTAAAATATCTGCAGAAATTAAGTTGCCATGTTTTTATTAAATAGAGATGCTAATAAGATAATCCTTTTGCTCGTATCAACTCGGTTTAATCAACCAAAGATATGATTTGACGGTTCAAAACAAAAAGGACCACATTTTGTGATGAAGGATGTGCAATTAGAACAAAATGGTGACTTCAGTTTTTCAGAATAGAAGCACTTACACGTCATCTATGGTAACACGTCGCTCTAGCTTCTTATTTAGTGTTATATTTCACCTTGTGACGGAAAATGTTCGTCAACGACCTTTTTTACATGACTGAGACGAGACGAGCTAAAATAGATTATTGGTAATAAAAACTGACGAAATTCTATTTAGACTAAAAGTTGACTAAACTGTAAGGCTTGTTCATCGACTACAGCTATGAAAGATAAAATGTGACTAAAACTAACAACCCTTTTCGTCTAAAGACTAAATCACAAATAGCTGCCAAACTGAGCGCTGCGCTGTAAGACTCATCATGCTGCTTGCCGATGATGTTGAAAAATAAATGTCTGAACAATTGATTCAAAATGATATCAGTGATTTCTCTGAGGTAAGCATCATTGATGAAGAGCAGAACATCACAGCTATCCTCCCGTCATGTAACTAGAGTGTAGAAACGTATCAAGTAGCACCAGTTCAGGTGTTTGCTCGTTAGCTGGGACACTTCAGAGCATCTGATCCATCATGGTTATCAGTTACGCCTGAGTGGATGCCTGATCTTGGTAATCCTGACTTTTTTAGTGACTTGTTTGTTACTTTTTTTTTAAAAACAAATGCTTAACTTGTGTGTCATTTGTGCCACAGACGTCCTGTTTGTTAAACAAGTCACGGAGAGTTAAATATTTTGAATTAATCATCAGTTAAAAAACAGCTGTGGTTACTTGCTGGTTACATAGCTAGTTAGCCTCCAACTACAGCAGTGGATGAGAAACTGAAGCTGTTTTTAGTAGTGAGATGTGTATTTCTGATATTAAAGGTAGTGAGAAATTAGAATAGGAATTGGCCAAAAGATAATAACTTCGTAAACTCACAATGGAATAACTTAGTAAATGAGATACATATAAAATGGAGAAAACAACTAATTTGATTTATTTTCGTACTTGTCATCTGTCATGAAGTTAATCTATGTACCTAGATGTGTTTATTTTGTTATGTATGCTTTGTGAATATTACCTTTTTTAAAAGGTCACCTATTATGTCAAATCCTCTTCTTCATGTCTCTTCTGCATCAACATGTGTCCCCTCTTCTTCATGTGTCTTCTACATCAACATGTGTCCCCTCTTCTTCATGTCTCTTCTACATCAACATGTGTCCCCTCTTCTTCATGTGTCTTCTACATCAACATGTGTCCCCTCTTCTTCATGTCTCTTCTACATCAACATGTGTCCCCTCTTCTTCATGTCTCCTCTACATCAACATGTGTCCCCTCTTCTTCATGTCTCTTCTACATCAACATGTGTCCCCTCTTCTTCATGTCTCTTCTACATCAACATGTGTCCCCTCTTCTTCATGTCTCTTCTACATCACCATGTGTCCCCTCTTCTTCATGTCTCTTCTACATCACCATGTGTCCCCTCTTCTTCATGTCTCTTCTACATCAACATGTGTCCCCTCTTCTTCATGTCTCTTCTACATCAACATGTGTCCCCTCTTCTTCATGTCTCTTCTACATCAACATGTGTCCCCTCTTCTTCACGTCTCTTATACATCAACATGTGTCCCCTCTTCTTCATGTCTTCCCCCCCCCCCCCCCCCCCCCCACCTACCTTATCACCTGAATCTCCTCCATTGAGTTCTTTGTAACCAAATCTCTCTCAGAGGGGCGTGGGGAGGGGCTCCTTATTTTCATCTAAAGTAACAGACAGAGAATCAGCACTTTGGAAACAGGGCTGGAACAGAGGGGATTATGGGATGCTGCAATGATCTGTTTGGTGTTTCAGCCAATCAGAGACAGGCTCTGTATATATCTGAGACCTGTGATGAAAGACAGGATAATAGGGGACCTTTTTAGAAAGAAAATAAAGGTAGTGAGTTTTTCTTCCATGTTGTTCTCGACTCCTGCGTTAACCCTCTCATCTCTCTCCTCAGGAATGGTTTCAGGGAAGGCACCACCCCCAAGCCCCGCCGTGCCGCAGTGGCCGCCTCCAGCTCCTCCTAAATGCACATTTTTGTTTGAATAAATGTGATGTTAAACAGGAGTCCTCTGTGTTGTCTTTTGCATTATTTTGATCATTTTAAATAAACACTTTATTCCCATTTGTGCAAATCTATAGTTTAAAAAAAGTTTCCTCTGTCTAAACGATCACAACCCTGAAATAAAAAACACTTTTCACAAATGAGATTGTTTTAATGTTTGTAGTGTAATCTGAAATGTTACAGATACAAACTTCTGCCACACTCGCAAAAATGCAAAATATGGTGAGGAACAGAATTCTGTGCGTTTAACACAAAGAGAGGAATTGAGAAAAAAGTGGTGTTCAGTTGCTCTCACTTGATAAGATATACTTTATTGATCTCAAATTGGGAAAACATTTGTGGCAGCAGCATAAAACCAAACCAGGCATTGCACATTAGATATTAAAAGAGTTTAATCAATCATTTCCAAATATAAACTTTTTGAAACGGAAGGAAATAAAGCAGCACTAGAGTAGAAAAGATATAGATGACCGTGATACAAAATATAAACTGACAAAACACTTGAATGGCAAATATTCAGTTGACCCTATAAAGCAGGATATTATGTGTATATATATATATATATATATATATATATATATTAAATGTAAAATGTTGAAAATATCAAGTTTCAGCCATCGATCGTAGAGGTTTTCCTAAAATACAGCAAACTTAAATGTGATGCCAATTCTGTAAAGTAGCTGGTCATTTCATAGACGGGCGTTATCAAATCACTCGATGCAGGAAAAGCATTTATATAATACATTTAATTTCAAAGCGCTTTTTCAGGTGCTCGAAGACGCTTCACTGGTGATAAAACAGAAACACAACATAATTCACAAATTAAAAGCCAGTCTGGAGAGGTGTGTTGGTCAGTGTTTTGAAAGTGGGGGGTCGGTGAAGTCTCTGATGTGAGGGTGGGGGCTGCGATGGAGAAGGCTCTGTCCCCCCAGAGGGTGGGGGCAGCGATGGAGAAGGCTCTGTCCCCCCAGAGGGTGGGGGTAGCGAGAGGCTCTGTCCCCCCAGAGGGTGGGGGCGGCGATGGAGAAGGCTCTGTCCCCCCAGAGGGTGGGGGCGGCGATGGAGAAGGCTCTGTCCCCCCAGTTTCGGAGCTTGGTTCGTGTGGGGATAGAGAGGAGGTTCGCTTCTGATGAACGAAGGCTGCGGGAAGGGGTGTAGGGGGGGGTCAGGTCGATGAGGTGGGGGGGGGGGCCTGGTTATTGAGAACTTTGTGTGTTAGCAGAAGGATTTTGAAGTGTATTCGTTGACGGACAGGGGAGCCAGTGCAGGTTTTGAAGGACGGGGGTGATGTGGTCTCTGGAGCGGGTGTGGGGTCTGGAGGACGGGGTGATGTGGTCTCTGGAGCGGGTGTGGGGTCTGGAGGACGGGGTGATGTGGTCTCTGGAGCAGGTGTGGGGTCTGGAGGACGGGGTGATGTGGTCTCTGGAGCGGGTGTGGGGTCTGGAGGACGGGGTGATGTGGTCTCTGGAGCGGGTGTGGGGTCTGGAGGACGGGGTGATGTGGTCTCTGGAGCGGGTGTGGGGTCTGGAGGACGGGGTGATGTGGTCTCTGGAGCGGGTGTGGGGTCTGGAGGACGGGGTGATGTGGTCTCTGGATGCTGTTGCTGTAGTCCAGTCTTGAAGTGATGAATGCGTGGATGAGGGTTTCAGCAGCCGGGAAGGAGAGTGAGGGGCGGAGGCGGGCAATGTTTTTTAGATGGAAGAAGGCGTAAGGCATAAATAAACATACCTGCAGTAATTATCCTCGTGGTTAAAGGTAATGCAGTTCATTTACTGAAGTACTAAAGAGCATTTCAATCAGGAGAGACTTCATTTGGTTTAAAGAACATTTATTGACACATGTCATATGATACATTTGAAGTCTTTGGCGATTAGACCCCGATCCTGAAATCGTATATTTAAAGGGGGAAATGCAGCCGTGAGCATATAGGGAACCCCCCCGGGGTCTAGACACTGGTGATGACGCTGAAGATCTGGATTTGATGAGGAGATGGGATGAAGAGGGGATGTGATGAGGTCTTTGGATTAGCTCTCCTGGCACTGGATGTGATGAAAGGAGGTGGATGGGGAGGAGGTGAGATGGGGAGGAGGTGAGATGAGGAGGAGGTGGATGGGTAGGAGGCGGGCGGCAGCATGAACACCTGAAATCACAGCTGACTGCAGGAGAGAGGAGAACCATTTTAAAGTTTGGCTGCAGCACAGTGATTGGCTGCTGGAGAATGAGGTGAAATGTAATAGGTTTAAAAAGAAAGCCCGTGATGAGCTGATTGTAAGCAGCTGCGGAGTGAATGTATCCCAGTCTTCCTGAAAGAACTTGCGCTGAGCTTCATTTTTGATTTACTATGTACTCAAATATAAGTGTTTAACCCTTGTGTTGTCTTCCGATCAACTTTTCTCCTCCCAGTTTTAGTATTTATAAAACATAGTATAAATGATCACCGAAATCTGAGTTACACCTTTTAAGGCAACTTTATTCCTACTTATTACCACCAAGTGTTACTCTTCTTTTTGAAATGTATGGTCAATGGATCACACATGCTATACATTTGAATAACATCTCAATTCAAATGAAAGAGATCATGATTCTTTTTTCGTGGAAAAACGTAGTATACAAGCAAACATGTTCATTTTTTGGCACTAACATAAAACAAACCTTTATCCCAACATAAAAACATTTGGGAGCGGGTCAAATGTCACAGGAGGACAACAGGAAGGCCAGGATGAAGAGCAGTAAACAAGTCTAAATATTTACCAGCAGCCAAACAATACTGAGGTTTCTCATATGTCGAGAGGAGAGAGGTCGGTTTACAGAAGAGTCAAACAGTGCCATGGTGAGAGAACCCAGCAGTCAGGGGGCAGAGGTACAAGTACACACACTAAAGTACGATTTTAAAGTACTTTTATGCAGAGGCGGGAAGAAGTGGAGTACAAATACTTCGTTACTGTACTCAAGTACATTTTTCTGGTATCAGTACTTTACTCCACTACTTATTTTTCTGATGACTTTTAACTTTGACTTCTTACATGTTGAACCCAAATACCTGCACTTTCTACTTCTTACATGTTGAACTCAAATACCTGAACTTTCTACTTCTTCCATTTTCCAAACAGGCTGGTTCCTTTAGTTTGAATGTGTGTTTGGTGGCGTGATCATTATTATTTAGAGTCATTGCGTGCCTATTGATTTGAACACGATCCGTGTATCCATCATTTCCTGGTCTTCTCTAAAGAAGAGGGACCAATGAAAACGTTGTCATGTTGCCGTTGTTCAGCATGGAAACATTCATTAGCTAACAATGACATTATTGTTCTATTCATATAAAGGGAGGTCAGGTACTCTTTAAAACAGCTGCTAGTTATGGGTACTTTTTACTTAAGTACATTTCAAAGTTCTTTACTTGTACTTGAGTAAAGAAGTTTAGTCAGTACTTCTACTTTTACCAGAGTATTTTTAAACACGAGTATCTGTACTTCTACTTGAGTAAAGGATGTGTGTACTTCTACTTGAGTAAAGGATGTGTGTACTTTCGCCATCTCTGCTGCTTTATACTTTTCCTGCTAACATTTAACATCACTTTGGATATTGATAACTTTAGCTCCACATTACTTTCCCGATTTAAGATTTCTTATACAAAATATAGGATAAATGATGTACTTATAGGTAAATCAAACCAGAAGTATACATGTATTTTAATTGGCCCCACTTTTACCAGCTACAACATTAATGCATCAATATATAGCCATTTATAATTCAGAAAAGTAATAAATGACGCTTAAATTAGCGATTTTGTTTAATGATAACTTTTACTTTTTGTACTTTTACTTACATTTCCTCTTGAATTGCTAAGTTTACACAAGTCAAATATCAAAGTACTTCATCTACCACTGGCTGTAGGAATTTGGAGGAACAACTGACGTTTTATTTGCAAGGCTTGCATCGGGATTCAATAGAAACAGAATGGATATTAAAGAGGCCCTGTTCTGTGATTAATCTGTGTTTTTGGGACCCGTCCAAATAGTGTGTGAACGTTTTCCTCCAAAACCCAGCAGGTTACAAAGAGGCTTTGTCACTGACCTGAAAGATTATACGGTATTCTGCCCTCAGGGGTTTTAGAGAGAAACAGATGTGGGAAGTATCTAAGTGCATTTACTGAAGTACAACTTTGAGGTACTTGTTGACTATTTCCATTTTATGCTAATTTGTACTTTTACTCCACTATATGTATTTAATACCTTTAGTTACTTTACAGATCTGGATGAATGATGTGAAATATAATCAACTTTTGATTAAAGGACTTTTACTGTAACAGAGTATTCCTACACTCTGGTACTTCTACTTTTACTCAAGTACAAGATCTGAGTACTTCTACTTTTACTCAAGTACAAGATCTGAGTACTTCTACTTTTACTTTTGCTCAAGTACAATATCTGAGTACTTCTACTTTCACTCAAGTATCAGATCGGAGTACTTCTACTGTCACTCAAGTATCAGATCGGAGTACTTCTACTTTCACTCAAGTATCAGATCGGAGTACTTCTACTTTCACTCAAGTATCAGATCGGAGTACTTCTACTGTCACTCAAGTATCAGATCGGAGTACTTCTACTTTCACTCAAGTATCAGATCGGAGTACTTCTACTTTCACTCAAGTATCAGATCGGAGTACTTCTACTTTCACTCAAGTATCAGATCGGAGTACTTCTACTGTCACTCAAGTATCAGATCGGAGTACTTCTACTTTCACTCAAGTATCAGATCGGAGTACTTCTACTGTCACTCAAGTATCAGATCGGAGTACTTCTCCACCTCTGCTGAGAAACGTTCCCACAGCTTTATTGCGGTGGATCTGACAGAACTGGATTTCCGCGTCTCACTGCAGAGAGATGCTTTCACTGATAATAAGCTCTCGTGTTTCACAGCTCTTCTGCTGGTACTGCCTGTGGGTTTCTCCGCTGCCAAAATACTCAGAGATTTACTGCTGCCAGTTTTGCCCGCAGCGTGTACGATTTACTGCTACCAGTTTTAACCGCAGCGTGTACGCAACTGTTTCTTTATCTGTCTCCAGCTATTAGATCATTACTGCATTCATTTACGCAATCTTTGAGAGTTATTCTCTGTTTGTGGTTAGGCTCCGTTCCCAGCCAACTTCCTGCTAGTTTTCACCTCTTATTTTTCACCTCTTATTTTTCACCTCTTATTTCTCACCTCTTATTTCTCACCTCTTATTTTTCACCTCTTATTTTTCACCTCTTATTTCTCACCTCTTATTTCTCACCTCTTATTTTTCACCTCTTCGCCCCTGAGCTGAAATGTCACTTTATATATTCTGTGTCCTCATTTTGTTATTGTTTTAAAGGTCACCTATTATGCAAAATCCTCTTCTTCATGTCTCTGCTACATCAACATGTGTCCCCTCTTCTTCATGTCTCTTCTACATCAACATGTGTCCCCTCTTCTTCATGTCTCTTCTACATCAACATGTGTCCCCTCTTCCTCATGTCTCTTCTACATCAACATGTGTCCCCTCTTCTTCATGTCTCTTCTACATCAACATGTGTCCCCTCTTCTTCATGTCTCTTCTACATCAACATGTGTCCCCTCTTCTTCATGTCTCTTCTACATCAACATGTGTCCCCTGTTCTTCATGTCTCTTCTACATCAACATGTGTCCCCTCTTCTCCATGTCTCTTCTACATCAACATGTGTCCCCTGTTCTTCATGTCTCTTCTACATCAACATGTGTCCCCTCTTCTTCATGTCTCTTCTACATCAACATGTGTCCCCTCTGTGTAAAGAGACTCTGAAAGTTTCAGGAACAAAGATTCTCTCTCTTTTTGTCCTGATCCATTTCTATAAAAACCTGTCTGAAAATGAGCTGATCAGATTTTGGCCACTTTATGATGTCATAACGATGTTTTGGCTTGTGTAACCATTAGCCAATCAGCATCCAAGGTAACCCCCCCCCACCTTATCACCTGAATCTCCTCCTAGAGCACCATTGTGTTCTTTGTAACCAAATCTCTCTCAGAGGGGCGTGGGGAGGGGCTCCTTATTTTCATCTAAAGTAACAGACAGAGAATCAGCACTTTGGAAACAGGGCTGAAACAGAGGGGATTATGGGATGCTGCAATGATCTGTTTGGTGTTTCAGCCAATCAGAGACAGGCTCTGGATATATCTGAGACCTGTGATATATTGATGAAGAACAGTATGATAGGGGACCTTTAAGCAGAAATAGACTAGTGGAAAGGAAAACCCTTTATTGAGGAAAACGGCAACACCCAAGTCATTGCATCATTGATTGTGCAACACGATAAATGGGTCAGTTTTTATTATCAGTAGCTGGTTTGTTACCAAACAGATTTTTACATACAAGGAAATGCATTGGTTGTTACGATATCTGAGAGGACCCAAACGCAGGACACGGCAGAGTGTTCAAAAAAGGTTTATTAGTGAAAAAAGGTGCGGGAAGGATAATCCGGCAGGAGTGGCGAGGAAGCGGCGGCTGGTGACGACAACACGGCGGTCAGAGAATGATCCTGGAGCACAGGAAGAAAACACGTTAGAGTCAGAACATCCAGGAATAAGGTAGCTAATAATGCTAAGTAGCCTGGAGGTTTACCACTGTGGTTTAACAACGATCTGGCGCTGACAGGTTGTGGAGCCTCTGCTGATATGCCGTTTGTAGATGGCTGATGAGAATCAGGTGTGAGGGTGAACAGCTGATTGCAGCAGGTGAGCCGGGAGCCAGAGTGACAGCCACCACGCCCACACAACAGGCAAAGGGAAAACATCCCCAAGGAGGCGGCTGGAAATGGACAGCCACCACATTGGTGTAGTTGTATGTAGTAGTTTCAACATACGTCGTAAGAGAAATACAAAATAAAATAAAGGCAAAATCAATAAAATAAGATATGAAATGAAACAATACAAATGTTTTTAAAAAATATAAAAAATAATTTTCAATAATTAGATTAAAAATATATTTAAAAATATGTACAAGAAAAATAAATATGTAGCTGAAAGAACACAATAAAGTATAATACGATCAAATATCAGTCATTCAAAATGAATATTCACAAGAGTCCTAAAAATGGTGGAAAATAAACCAAATATGATTAAAATATGTTTAAATTCACAAAAATGGCATAAAAATACAACAAAATATGATTAAAATATGTTTCAATTCACATAAAAGGCATTAAAATTGAGGAAAATACGATTAAAATATGTTTAAAATAGGTTTAAATTCACAAAAAAGGCATAAAAATAAACAAAATATGATTAAAATATGTATACATTCACAAAAAAAAAAGTTCTTCTAAAAATACAATTATAAAGTGTTTGAATAACAGCGACAAAGATATGTAAAGAATATGTGAATTTCTAATGAAAGGAGCTTGGTAGGTACCATCAAGACTTTCAAAAGAACACCTCATTGAATCAGAAGTGTTTACAGCATTGAGAAACACACGAAGCGGAAGCACATCTGTTTCTCATAACACTAACTCGCTGTTTCTCATAACACTAACTCGCTGTACCAGGAACTATGAAATGCAGGAGCTAAATGAATAATTGAACATAATTTCCATCCGTGCTTTCCCCTCTTCTTTCTTCCTGGAGGCCGAAACAGAAGACTTATGTTTTCTGCTGGGAAACACGACAAAAAAACTCCCGTGCAGCACGACCTCTCCAGGACGCATTTGAATGTGTTTACATGCAATGAATGACATGTTTATGAAGCTTATCTGGGTTACTATCATATCTGGGACGAGGTGTTTACACCACGAGCAAACAAATAAGAGGACAATTCAATTAGGACTTATTTATTTAGCCTTTAGTGTGTGTTTGGTGTCTCTTATTACTCATCTCCGTGTGTTTGGTGTCTCTTATTACACATCTCTGTGTGTTTGGTGTCTCTTATTACTCATCTCTGTGTGTGTGGTGTCTCTTATTACTCATCTCCGTGTGTTTGGTGTCTCTTATTACACATCTCTGTGTGTGTGGTGTCTCTTGGGGGTCATTTTGCATCTTATTGGTAGTTGTTTTGTGTCACTTTGTTGTTATTTGTTGTTGTTTCCCCCTCTTTGCGTCACTTTCTGCTCCTATTATGGTTGTTTTGCCCGTTATCATAGTCCTCGTGAGTCTCTTTGTGACTCGTTGCAGCTGTGGTGCGTCTCGTTGAGTCTTTGCGGTCTCTTTCTAGTCTTCTTTGTCTGTTTATAGTTGTTTTTATTTCTCATCGTGGTCATTTTGCTCCTTTTCTGGTTGTTTTGCCCACAATCCTAGTTGTCGTGAGTCTCTTTGTGACTCGTGGCATCTGTTGAGCATCTCCATGGACTGTTTTGGTCACTTTGTAGTCCATGTATTTCTCTTTGCTGTCATTTTGTGTCTCCTGGTGCTCCTTTCTTTGTTTCTTTTGCCCTTTGTCCTTGTCACCGTGAGTCTCTTCAGGTGACATCTTGCAGAGGAAAACCCGGGGGATTTCTTCTGTTGCAAAATGGTCCTTTTTTTAAAGTCTTAACTAGTCAGGAATCAGAGGAGGAAACATGGAAATAGGTTAAAAGCATGCAGCATGCAGTGAGGGTCTTTCCCAGCAGAGGGAGACGAGGAAGTGAAGCCTCTGGTGAAGAACTTGACTGACAATCGTCCCACTTTCTCCTTTTCGGTGGATCAGACAGCAGGTGAAGAGCAGTGCGGCTGCAGAAACACTGACAGACAGACTTAGAGACAGTCAGACAGACAGACAGACAGGAGGAGGGGAACCTGTTGGATTTCTGCTCTTTGTCTCTCCTCATCACACCTCCCTGGATTTACACTTTTTCCTTCACTTGTATGAGTTGGAGTGACATCCTCCTGACTGGCGGCTGCTGTAATGAGATGTCAGTCACTTTAGCTGCAGTTGTATTTCTTACTTTTCCTCTTCCCTAAACACTAAACACTGCTTTCTGTTGCAGCCTCTGTCCTGGGATCAGTGTGTGTTCTGCTCTTGATGTTGAGGCAGCATAAATGCCGGGGTGATGATGAGGTTACCTCCAACACAGGTGGGTGATTTCATCTCTGTTAATCTCTGTTAATGTGAGTTTGTGCTGCTTTAAAAGCTGCAGGAAACGTATGAATTAAGGGACCCTGCATGCCTGTGTTCTCCTGCGGTTTTATCAGGGCTTGCTGTGAACACCGGGTTAAGCTGCCATTAGACTGCTAGACATTCCCAAACCCCTGATAACAAAGACAGGCTGTGGCAAGTCTGCTTCTGCCGCTCTGAAAACAAACAGAAGTGGAACAGGCTCTGAAAAAAGATGGTTTATTTAGCTTCATTGTTGGCACACGATGTGCTTCGTATGATGACATATATACAAACAGGAAAAAGGCATTATGGATGTTTTGCTGATCCATGACAACTTGTTGCAGGATTAAAATCTCCATCCCAGTCTAAAAAAAGTCCAAGGAGATGCGTTAAAGTTTTTATTCAGTCCAAAACACCAAGATATGTAGTTTAGTATGATATAAAACAGAGAGAAAGCAGGACATGTCTTTATTTCAGAGAAGCATTAAACATTTTTTTTGCCCTTTTGCAGGAAAAACGACAATAACAATGCATTAAATATCAAAAGGTATCAGTCGAGTTCTCGATAAGTCAAGTCATTTTCCAATTTTTCAAAAAAAAGCCTGCATTCCTCGCAATGAATCCCCCAGACAGACATTTCCTGCCTGGCCTGTATGACCACACACACACACGCACACGCACACGCACACGCACACGCACACACACACACGCACACGCACACGCACACGCACACGCGCACACGCACACGCACACGCACACGCACACACACGCACACACACACACGCACATGCCTTATATACATAAAATACTATCCTGCCGAGGGCCAACATTTTCAGCCGTCATAGGTGAGCAACACCTTTCCCCTCCTTTTTCCTGTCTTCCCATTTCTGCTTTCACTGCTGAGACATGTTATTTCTGAATGAAATAGGAAATGCTGTGTCATGTTGCACACACACACATGGAGAGTTTAGTTTCAAGACGGATCGACTCATGTGAGAAACAAAACCTAAAGAGTAAACTGTTGACTCAGTGACGGTGATTTATAACAAAATGTAATACAATAACTTTCATTTCCCCGCTCCCACGTGTGATATTTGACCTCAGTATGACACTTTAAATTACAGTGTGTGTGTGTGTGTGTAGTTTACATATCAGTGTGATGAGGTCAGTGTGTGTTGGCAGTGTAGCTAGGAAACAGAGGGGGGGGGGTGGGTGCGTAGGCAGAGAAAAGCACGTTTTATCATGTGCCGGGAAATGAGGCTTTTTACCTGGAAATTGTACAAGTTTTCTCTCAAGGTTCAAATTACGTGTATAATGCAACACCCTGAACTATGTATATATTATCTTGATCTGGTAGTAAGCCATGCATACATCTCAGGATGCTGGAATGTCTAATAAAAACAGTTTTATCTGATATGATACGTAACCTTAGAGGATTTCACCTTTCAACGCGTGCCTGTTTTATCTTGTCGATGCGTCCGTTAGACAAAGGCCTTTTCATCAGACTGACCTCAGTTTGCCTTATGGAAACAAACATGAACTTAATCATACACTGATGACACCTGAACATCAGCAGGAGAGGACTCTTTAAAGTAGAGACACTACATACTGATATACACCTGAACATCAGCAGGAGAGGACTCTTTAAAGTAGAGACACTACATACTGATATACACCTGAACATCAGCAGGAGAGGACTCTTTAAAGTAGAACACTACATACTGATATACACCTGAACATCAGCAGGAGAGGACTCTTTAAAGTAGAGACACTACATACTGATATACACCTGAACATCAGCAGGAGAGGACTCTTTAAAGTAGAGACACTACATACTGATATACACCTGAACATCAGCAGGAGAGGACTCTTTAAAGTAGAGACACTACATACTGATATACACCTGAACATCAGCAGGAGAGGACTCTTTAAAGTAGAGACACTACATACTGATATACACCTGAACATCAGCAGGAGAGGACTCTTTAAAGTAGAGACACTACATACTGATATACACCTGAACATCAGCAGGAGAGGACTCTTTAAAGTAGAGACACTACATACTGATATACACCTGAACATCAGCAGGAGAGGACTCTTTAAAGTAGAGACACTACATACTGATATACACCTGACATCAGCAGGAGAGGACTCTTTAAAGTAGAGAGTTGAACATAGAAATGTGCATTTGGTTTGAAAATAAACTCTGGCAATATGCAGCGAAGGATAGATAAATACTTTCTAGGGGTCTTTTAAGAACGTGTTTTTGGATATCAAACTAAACTGAACTTTCTCTGTAGTTCTAAACTTTGCTAAACTTAGTAATTCTGTCTTAGAAAGTTTTAAGAAACTGAAAATGCTCACAGGATAACAGATATGTAATAAAAAAGGCTTGGCAATGACTAGCGTGGGAACGAGCGCTCATACCATGTCGTTCCTGCTTATTTTAATATAACAGTTTTTATCAGCCTTACCTCAAAGACATGAACTGCACTTCGATCAGGAACTACCTCACTTTAATAACAGATGTTTTATTGAGTCAAATTGGCGCCCAACATCACTTCTGGCGCCGCTAGAGGACAGAAATGTTCTTTAAGGAAAGGATCCAAGTTTAGCCACATTTAAATCACTTTGAATGATATACAACTGTCAGGTTCGTCTAGTTGATGTCGCTTATCTCACAGTCTTCTGCTTGTTTTCCACAGTGAACCCATGCTGTTATTTCCCCTGTCAGCACTGGGGTGTGTGTGTGCGGTTTGGCGATGAGTACGAGTGTGACTGCACCCTCACCGGATACTACGGAGTAAACTGCACCGTCCGTAAGTCCCGCAATATTATCTGTTACAAGAAGTATTTGATGCTCGGTAATGAAACTACAACTAACTCATATAGTAGATACATGTCTATAAAATGTCAGAAAACAGTGAAAAGTCCAAGGTGATGCCCTTCTATTGTCTTCGTGTTCCCCCCCTTACTTTGGTGTTCGCGGTCAAATTTGACCGGTCCTGTTTTAACTGCTATTACATTAACACAAAAACCATTAATCACCAAATTTCATTTAACACCCTTTCAAACTGTACATATTGTATCAGACTACTGGTATACATGAAAACTGCAGTACATATACAAAGAACAGACACTGAACATGTATTGCGTGTGCCAGGTGTGATCCATGGGGGGATGGGCACATAAGGGGGGGGAACACATCTAGAGTATGTGTGTGTGTGTGTGTGTGTGTGTGTGTGTGTGTGTGTGTGTGTGTGTGTGTGTGTGTGTGTGTGTGTGTGTGTGTGTGTGTGTGTGTGTGTGTGTGTGTGTGTGTGTGGGTGTGTGTGTGGGTGTTTATGTGTGTGTTTTATCTGATCCCGATTCCTTTTCTTTATGACCGGGAACACCATGGGTGTTACAAAGTTGACTAAATCATCCAAAATTCAATGAAAGTGGTGATCAGCCATTGTATATGTTCAAATGTCTACTGTGAAGGATATCATGAAGCCTTGATGCAATCGAATGTAAAACAAAAAAGTTATGATTGATGAAAGTAGTAAATCGGTCAGATTTGACCCGAAGACAACAGAAGGGTTAATGTGATACAAAACAGAGAGAAAATTAGGAAATGTCATTATTTCAGAAGCTCACAACCACATTTTCTACCCTTTTTTGCATGAAAAACGACTATTCTAATGACTAAATATGATTAAATATATTATATGTGACTGCACCCGCACCGGAGAGCAAACTGCACCGTCCCTAAGTCCCAAGATAAGTTTTAATATCCTGCCGTACTATTGCACTATTTGCAGAATTTGAAATATTCAGCGGTTTCTTTGTACACATTATGAGACTATAGATAAAAAGGGCTTTTTCGTTGATGTTGTTGTTAAATCAGGACATAGTGCAACATCGCTCCTGGTCACAGGGTTAGGACTTCTTGTCTAGACCTAAATATTTGGGGAAGAAATGGAGGAATCGCCAGAAAGAGTCCAGCTGGATCAGAGAGGATCTGTTTCACTGAAGCTCCGTCTAGTTCTGCTTCTCATTAACGAGGAAAAACTCACACACTGTGGCCCTTAATCACATCTGATGACTCTGCATGACAGTTATGCAGTTACATCACGCTCTCTTGGCATAAAAAATGATTAAACATTGCTTTGAGAGAGAGAGAGACAAAGGGAGAAGGAGTGGGAGGATTAGGCAAGCAAACAGGAAAAGAGGGAATGGGTTTGAGTGATAACATTTACTTAAAATAATGGTTTTGTTTCTTACAGCTCTTTATACAATAACAGAGGCAACTTTATGGAGAAGAGATCATTCATCCAAAAGCATTCAGCAGATAGAGATCTCCCAAAACCAAGGGAGTGATTTCTGACAAGACGCAGGGGAACCATCATCCTCATTATTTACCACATGTACATGTTTTGTACATTAAAGGTCCCATGTCATGCTTTTCTGGTTATTACCCGTCCCCTTGTGTGTTATGATGGTTTTTCTGCATGTAAACGGTCTGCAGAGTCACAAACCCTCAAAGTACACCCTGTAGCGAGTAAAACTCTAACACAGAAAAGACCTGTCTATGCTGCCCCAGAACGCCTCGTTGGACATTTCTCTTTTTCCATTGTTTACTTCTTGGGTATAGTGACGTATTTCGGGTATAGTGACGTAACGTAACGTCCGCGGAGCCGTTACGTTTGGACCAATCCGCAGACTTCCTCACACACACACACACTCGGCGGGACGTTGCGAGGCTTGCTGCTGCGAGGAGCGGGACACTGTGAGCTGGCTCACTGGTGTGGGGTCGGCGAGACAGCGAGACACCACGGAACTCAGCCTGGGCACACACACAAACTCCAAGCCAGGCTGCGGGTGTGTGTGTGTTTCGGGCTGGGTTTCGCTGTGTCTCGCTGTCTCGCAGACGGCCACTGGGCTCACAGGGAGTGGGGGGGGGGGAGCTCCAACAAGCCGTTTAGGACAGAGAGTGAATACACATACTATACAGAGATGCTGTATGAGAAACCAATGTGAGTTTGGAACATTACACAATATAAATGTATTCTAGTAGACCTCAACAATGGAATGATGATCAGTAGAAATGGCCATGACATGGGACCTTTAAAGGAGCAGAAGACTGAAGGAAATAAAGACATTCCTGCAACAACAAAAAATGATGAAATGTTCACAAAAATGCAGGAAACAAAAGGTTTAACATTAAAAACATCCTGGAGGAAAACCTCTCCCCTTCATTTTATATGTATTATTCCCAATGTTGAAACAAATAAATACTGTTAGTACTTTGTTTTTATTTCTTTTGTTTTTCATTATGATGTTAATGCTTTTGTGTCTTAAAATGTGCTGTACAAATAAACTTAACCTTAACCTTAAGACCTATAAAGTTTAAGTAGCCCAGACGTGTTATCCCTCAGTCAGCATGGAGCCTCTAAACTCTTCCTGATGATCACACTGAATTCTTGAAGGCCATGCTTTGACTGTGACGTAACGCTTCGGTTCTTCCCGAGTGAATTCCCAGCAGCTCTGACTTCCAGTAAGTGATCCAGATTGTTTTTTCACGTGCCCTCCCTCTTTTTTCCAGCTGAGTTCTGGTCCAGAGTGCATCAGCTCCTCAAACCCACTCCAGATGTTCTGCATTACATCCTCACACACTTCCAGTGGCTGTGGGACGTCATCAACTCCACCTTCCTGAGGGACGTCCTGATGAGGGTCGTCCTCACAGGTATCAGCTGTTCATTCATATCACATCTATTCAGAGATGACAACAGTACACGCATCCTTTACTCGAGTAGAAGTACAGATACTCGTGTTTAAAAATACTCTGGTAAAAGTAGAAGTACTGACTAAACTTCTTTACTCAAGTAAAAGTAAAGAGGCTTTGAAATGTACTTCAGTAAAAAGTACCCATAACTAGCAGCTGTTTTAAAGAGTACCTGACCTCCCTTTATATTAATAGAACAATAATGTCATTGTTAGCTAATGAATGTTTCCATGCTGAACAACGGCAACATGACAACGTTTTCATTGGTCCCTCTTCTTTAGAGAAGACCAGGAAATGATGGATACACGGATCGTGTTCAAATCAATAGGCACGCAATGACTCTAAATAATAATGATCACGCCACCAAGTATGGAAGTATTTGTACTCCTCTACTTCCCACCTCTGCATCTATTAACTCATATATATGTTGTTATTAACAGCGAGGGCCAACCTCATCCCCAGCCCCCCCACCTACAACTCTAAATATGGATACCTGAGCTGGGAGTCCTACTACAATCTGAGCTACTACACCCGGATACTTCCTCCAGTGCCGGAGGACTGCCCCACTCCTCTGGGGGTAAAAGGTCAGACACTCTTTCATGTTTTATCCAAGCAACTATTAGGGGTTTAAGAAACGGCAAAAAATGTTTTATATGTATGTATGTATGTATGTATGTATGTATATGTATGTATGTATGTATGTATGTTTGTATGTATGTATGTATGTATGTATGTATGTATGTATGTATGTATGTATGCATGCATGCATGTATGTATGTATGTATGTATGTATGTATGTATGTATGTATGTTTGTATGTATGTATGTATGTATGCATGTATGTATGTTTGTATGTATGTATGTATGTATGTATGTATGTATGTATGTATGTATGTATGTATGTATGTATGTATGCATGTATGTATGTATGTATGTATGTATGTATGTATGTATGTATGTATGTATGTATGTATGTATGTGTTTATGGGTATGTGGGTATGTATGCATATCTGGGTGTATGTGTATATGTGTATATGTGTGTGTGTATGTATGTGTACGTACATGTTTGTATATATGTATGTATGTATGTGTATGTGTATGTATGTGTACGTGCTTGTATATATATATATATGTGTGTGTGTGTGGTGTGTGTGTGTGTGTGTGTGTATAAGTAGATACATGTGTAGATATTTGTCATTTCAAACAACCCCTACGTACTTTTTCGTTTTTATTTTATTTTACCAATTTCAGTCGGTATTTAATTTGTCATTTTCGGGTCTCTAGAAATATATGATTTGCAAAACTGTACTTTTAATAAAATGTGACTCCAACTAAATAAAGAATGAAAAAAAGAAATGGCAAAAAAAAACTCACATTTTGAAATAATGTGTAGATTTTTTCCAACAATCTAGCATTTTATTAATCTTTTCTTAATCAGAAATATGCAAATATGAATTCATTTGCTCATGAGTTGATATAAAGGATAATGGTGGATGTTGCACGGATACACAGGTACACTACACGTACTTTAAAGGGATACTGAAGTACAGTATATATATATAAGTACAAAACCATATAGTGTAAAATAATACTGAAGTGCAGTACTTGAGATAAAGACTACTGCTAATCTGTGACGTGATAAATGATAATGCAGAACAAGGATTTATATATCCACCTTTTTATATATTATCACAGTATTAGTTCTGCTGTACAGTGTTTAATTCATTCTGTTTCATGTCCTTTAATCTCATATGTTTATATTGTAATACTTACTTGCACCATCTGCTCTTGAACGACTTGAATGCAGTATTTTTTATAGTTTTTACGTCTTTTTTTGTATATTGCATGTTGCATTTGTCGTGGATCCGATGTAACACTCACAACATTAAAGAATAAAACAAAGAGGAATCAATAAAACGCAGAGATGGTTGAAGTTAAATATGATATCGCTTTACAGCACTATGAGAGACACATTACCTTGCACCAAAGGAGTCGATAGAGTAAATACTAAGTAAATCTCACAGCTTATATACTCCTCAAAACTCCCGCTGACCTGACCTGGTATTGTATTGCATTTTCTGACCCCCCAGACTTTAAATAATCTTAGGTTCAATGACCTTTCTCTGCTAATACCTTATGTAGAGAACTGTTGGTCACAGAAATAGGTATGCCTCCTTTTAGAAACTAAATTGATACTCACTAGTGTGGCTCGAAACACATTATATAAAACAGCTTCTACACATTGTTGGAGGATCCTAGGACCTTCCTATCCTAAACCTCCCTGTTGATGTTGTACAGCTGTTTCCTCAGTGTGGATCCAGCTTGTAAAGCGTTCTGCACGGCGACATGCATTCCTGACCTTGACGTTCAGAGGTGCAACGCCGTGTGTTAACTCTATCAGCCGTGTTTTCACAGACGTGCTGCTCCAGTATTTTGACTAGAGGCTGTGCTCTGTGTCCTTTACTCAAGTAGAAGTACAGATACTCGTGTTTAAAAGTACTCTGGTGAAAGTAGAAGTACTGACTAAACTTCTTTACTCAAGTAAAAGTAAAGAGGGCTTTGAAATGTACTTCAGTAAAAAGTACCCATAACTAGCAGCTGTTTTAAAGAGTACCTGACCTCCCTTTATATTAATAGAACAATAATGTCATTGTTAGCTAATGAATGTTTCCATGCTGAACAACGGCAACATGACAACGTTTTCATTGGTCCCTCTTCTTTAGAGAAGACCAGGAAATGATGGATGTTTGGAAAATGTAAGAAGTAGAAAGTACAGGTATTTGTGTTCAAAATGTAAGAAGTCGTCAGAAAAATAAGTAGTGGAGTAAAGTACTGATACCAGAAACATGTACTTGAGTACAGTAACAAAGTATTTGACGCTGTGTTTTTCGATGTGTTTCTGCGTGTGTGTGTGTGTGTGTCTCTGTGTGTTTCTGTGTTTCTCTGTGTGTGTCTCTGTGTGTGTTTCTGTTTGTGTCTCTGTGTGTGTCTGTGTGTGTGTCTCTGTGTGTGTCTGTGTGTTTCTCTGTTCGTGTCTCTGTGTGTTTCTCTGTTCGTGCCTCTGTGTGTGTTTCATTGTGTTTCTGTGTGTTTCTGTGTGTGTTTCTGTGTGTGTGTGTGTGTTTCTGTGTGATTCTCTGTGTGTTTCTCTGCGTGTGTCTGCGTGTGTCTCTGTGTGTGTGTCTGTGTGTTTCTCTGTCCGTGCCTCTGTGTGTGTCTGTGTTTCTCTGTCCGTGCCTCTGTGTGTGTTTCTGTCTCTGTGTGTGTGTCTGTGTGTTTCTCTGTTTGTGTCTCTGTGTTTGTCTCTGTGTGTGTCTGTGTGTGTGTTTCTGTTTGTGTCTCTGTTTGTGTTTCTGCCTCTGTGTGTGTTTCTCTGTTCGTGCCTCTGTGTGTGTTTCTGCCTCTGTGTGTGTCTCTGTGTTTCTCTGTTCGTGCCTCTGTGTGTGTTTCTGTCTCTGTGTGTGTCTGTGTGTTTCTCTGTTCATGCCTCTGTGTGTGTTTCTGCCTCTGTGTGTGTTTCATTGTATGTTTCTGTGTGTCTCTCCTCAGGTAAGGCAGTGCTCCCGGACCCTGAGCTTCTGGTGGAGCGGCTCCTGAGGAGACGGACCTTCAGACCCGACCCTCAGGGATCCAACCTCCTGTTCGCCTTCTTCGCTCAGCACTTCACTCACCAGTTCTTCAAAACATACAACCGCATGGGGCTGGGCTTCACCAAGGCTCTGGCTCACGGGGTGGGTGCATTCACTGCTTTTGGGTTTTATTACCAAGTCGGTTTACACTTACAGGAGGAATTTGCTTTGGTATATAATAATAACAATGCATTTTATTTATAGAGCGCTTTTCTAGAAACTCAAAGACACTTTAAAGAGTAAAAGAAATCATTAAAACAACACACTTAAGATATATAAAACACAACATTAATTACAGATTAAAAGCAGTTCTGAAGAGGTGAGTTTTGATTTGTGATTTGAACATGGGGAGATCAGGGCAAAAAATGTAAAATAGTACTATAATAAAAGCTATTTTAAAAGACTATTTAAAAGCTATTGTAACAGATAAAAAATAAAGACAATATTTACACAAAATATAATTATGTGAGAAACTGAGAACAGTCAATATAATACAATAATATATATATTAAATATAATTAAATATGGCAAATACTTTAAAGTGCACCTATCATGCTATTTTTAGGCAATAGCATAGGTCTCAGATATATAAAAAGATATAAAAAACATGTCTATGAAGTGTTTTGCTCAAAATACCAAACAGATCACCCATTCTAGCCATGCCTCATATCCCTCTATTTCACTTCCTGTTTCTAAAGTGCTGATTCTGGGTAAAAAGCTTTAAAAAAATAAATAAATGGATTAAAAAATTAAAAAGGAGGGGGCTGAGCTCATGCGGGACCCGGCAGCTACTGTCTAAACTAAATACTGCCGTGATGAAACGCCATATCATGGATTATGAAGGATTCTTTCTGAAACAGTATGGAGCTCAAAGGCTTTCTCTCTTGCCGGTTATACCACAAGGTGAGTTCCTTTTTATTTCCTGCTTCTTCACACACATGCTCTCCAGTACAGGTTAGCTCTGAGTGTTAGCGATGCTAATGTAAACACCGACCATATCACGTCCAAAACAGTCGGGCATTGTTTCTGATAGCAACTTTCTGATTGGGCCGTGGGTCCACATTTCAGATATTACGTCATATCGGACGCAAATCTGGATCAGCTCCGTTGTTCCCCCGTTTTTAGAGATTTGGGTACGGAGGAAAAGAGAGAGGGTTTTATTTTCTGACGCTGTGAGTTCCCCGACACACCGGGGACACATGTTTATGTATAAAAGACATCGAAAAGTGCATTTTGCATGATAGGTCCCCTTTAAATGTTTTCCCACGATAATGTGTTGTCGCTCAATATAAAAATACAGGGCAAATTCAAGTGATTGTCCATTCCCTCCCTCCCAACCCTTATTCACTGTGGCTTTAAAAAGGTAAAGGAAAATGCATGTACAAATATTTTAAAGAAACAATAACAAAGACAAACACAAAAATACAAATAAATAAGGTCAAGAACTGCACAGGTTTTTAACAGAGCACACAAAGACACAGCATCGAGTAAAAATCAAAGCATAACGTACAGACAATAAAAGTGTTTTTATCACAGGAAGCACTGACAGTCTGTCAAAATAAGATAAGAGGGGATTTCCAGATAGAGGAACATTTTCTTTTGACTGCAAATGATTTTCCTCGAGTTAAAGGAACATCACGGTGTCCTCCATTAGATAATGAAACACTTCTTTGAGTGTACCCTCACCTGAGGTTATTAAAGGGTCCAAAAGCAATACTTTTTCCAGCCGAATGAAAGACAGAAACGTGATGTTGCGTGACTTGCTAGCACAAAAGGAAATGACCTTGAGATTAGAGTGCATGGAGAACTTATATGGAGCGTGAATCCTCTTAGTCCTACTGTGTGTGTGTGTGTTGTGTGTGTGTGTGTGTGTGTGTGTGTGGGTGGGTGGTGTGTGTGTGTGTGTGTGTGTGTGTGGGGGTTGGGAGGTTTTTATTTGGGTGAGGCTAAGTGCTCTTACATGGATTTTCAATTAAAATCCCACTTCCCATGCTTCAAATGAATGAGTCAATAACTGTTTTTTACTTTCTTTCCTCTCGTGTCGGGACAGGTAGACGCAGGACACATTTACGGAGACAACCTGCAGCGTCAGCTCGTTCTCAGGCTGCACAGAGACGGAAAACTCAAGTATCAGGTGAGAGGAAAAGAGCTGCGGAGAAAACATGAACGCATCATATTCATTGAGAATATCGAGGGCAAATCATTTCCATTTCCAAGGACAGAGGGGTTGTAGTGTTCAGTCAAGTCTGTTCTCAAGATCAGCAGAGGTGTGAAGTAACTAAGTACATTTAGGTGTGAAGTAACTAAGTACATTTAGGTGGGAAGTAACTAAGTACATTTAGGTGTGAAGTAACTGAGTACATTTAGGTGGGAAGTAACTAAGTACATTTAGGTGGGAAGTAACTAAGTACATTTAGGTGGGAAGTAACTAAGTACATTTACCTCATGAAGCTGACTGAAGCCCCGGCCACACGAGGACGATAACGCAAACGGACCGCAATCGTTATCAAAAAAGTCTTCCGTCCACATGCAACAGGCACCAGAAACGTGTCCGTTCACACGAGACCGCTCGAAAGCGCTGGAGACGCTGTAGTACATATGCCAGGCCTGTAAGTGGCGCTGTAGTCTGCCACAAAAGCAGCGAAGAAGACTTCCCGCGCATGGTTGCCATGGTTGCCCTTCTGTTTATTCTCCGCTGTGGACGCTCTGGCTCTTTTTCTCCCTCCCCGAGGCGAGCGTGTGCTCCTGCTGTAAATCTCTCCGGTAGTCCACCAGCAGATGACAAACACCCACCTCTCCGCCTCTTCCAAGGGGCGAGGGAACCGTGTGGCAGAGTTTCAGTTAGATTTTGTTTCGCCGGTCAACATGTCCGTTAAAGTTTAAATCTTCCGGACAAAATTAGAAAAGTGCCGGTCAGAGGTCTTCTTTGTTATTTATTGAGCTTTAAAACAAATGAATAACGACTCGATATAATAATATAAGAATAAAACACGGAGCCTCTCTTTTCCTCCCCCTCTCCTGACAGCCCAACAGCTGATCTCTGAGCAGGAGAGGTGGGGAGAGGGAGGCGGGGCTATTGCTTCATCGTTATCAGGAAATGATGGTATAGGAGTAAACACGGAGCCGTTTGCCCCCCAGAGCGTTTTCTTTGCAGATCTACCCACCTTGGGACCCGTTATCGTTTTCTGCGTCTCCATGTCGGCCTCGTGTGGCCGAACCGTCTATCTGATAGTGAACTGTAGCGGATACGAGCGTTATCGTCCTCGTGTGGCCGGGGCTTGAGAGTGTGCAAAGCTGTCATCAAGGCAAAAGGGGGCTACTTTGAAGAATCTAAAATAAAATCCTATTCTGTAAATGTTTAACACTTTTTTGTTTACTAAATAATGGAATTCCATAATTCCATATGTGTTCTTTTATAGTTTTGATGTCTTCAGTGTTAATCTACAAAGTAGAAACAAAATGAAATAAACAAAAACCATTGAATGAGAGGTGTGTCCAGACTTTTGACTGGTACTGTATATTAACTTCAAATATGCCGTACCTTTTTATTCAGATGAAATTCTGCATGTTGCTGCAGAGAGATGGGAAAGACAGATGTTGTGTTGTATTGTATATTCAGAGATGGCAAAAGTACAAACATCCTTTACTCAAGTAGAAGTACAGATACTCATGTTTAAAAATACTCTGGTGAAAGTAGAAGTACAGATACTCGTGTTTAAAAATACTCTGGTGAAAGTAGAAGTACTGACTAAACTTCTTTACTCAAGTAAAAGCAAAGAGGGCTTTGAAATGTACTTAAGTAGAAAGTACCCATAACTAGCAGCTGTTTTAAAGAGTACCTGACCTCCCTTTATATTAATAGAACAATAATGTCATTGTTAGCTAATGAATGTTTCCATGCTGAACAACGGCAACATGACAACGTTTTCATTGGTCCCTCTTCTTTAGAGAAGACCAGGAAATGATGGATACACGGATCGTGTTCAAATCAATAGGCACGCAATGACTCTAAATAATAATGATCACGCCACCAAACACACATTCAAACTAAAGGAACCAGCCTGTTTGGAACATGTAAGAAGTAGAAAGTTCAGGTATTTGGGTTCAAAATGTAAGAAGTCAAAGTAAAAAGTCGTCAGAAAAATAAGTAGTGGAGTAAAGTACTGATACCAGAAGAATGTGCTTAAGTACAGTAACGAAGTATTTGTACTCCACTACTTCCTACCTCTGTGTGTAATCATTGAGTTTTGTTTCCCCATCAGTTAGTTGACGGGGAGATGTTCCCCCCCACTGTGGCTGATGCCCCCGTTAAGATGAGCTACCCCCCCGGGACGCCCCCTGAGAATCAGATGGCGATCGGACAGGAAGTGTTCGGGCTGCTTCCTGGTTTGGGGATGTTTGCGACGCTTTGGCTGAGAGAGCACAACCGAGTGTGTGACGTCCTGAAGAGAGAGCACCCCACCTGGGGGGACGAGCAGCTGTTCCAGACCGCCCGCCTCATCATCATCGGTGAGAGGGGACACCTTTAAAGGTCACCTATTATGCAAAATGCA
>CM062282.1:5005430-5105430 GCA_031216635.1 Dissostichus eleginoides | reverse complement strand
TTGATTCCTGTTTTATATTGATCATATTTGAATGATGTATGTATCTGCCCTTTAAATTAGTCTAAATGAACTCTCTTAAAACGTAACTCTCTAACCCTCTCTTATTTATCTAATATATCATATTCCTTATATATACTTGTATATAAACTCTCCTTGCACTATTCTATTCTATTTTATTTGTATTTACTTGCACTATTTTAAAGGGCCCATGTCATGGCCATTTCCACTGATCATAATTCCATTGTTGAGGTATACTAAAATAGATTTATACTGTGCATTTTTCCAAACTCACATTGGTTTCGCATACAGCATCTCTGTAAAGTGTGTGTATTCAGCAGTATTCACTCTCTCCACTAAACGGCTCGTTGCAGCTCTTGCCCCCCCTCCCTGTGAGCACAGTGTGCTCTGATTGGTCGGGACGTTGCGGATCGCGCTGAGCTCCGTGGAGGTGTGGTTTCCTTGTTTAGCGATACACAGCGAAACACAGCCAAACTCATCCTGAGCACACAAACTCACAGCCGAAGTAAAAACAATAAGTGTGGCTTGATATTGAGTAAGAAAAAGGTTGATAAACGCTGTGAGAATGGGTCTGCAGAGAGAATTTCAGAGAGATCCCAACTGTCTGTTATCAGCCTGCAGCCAGGGATGAGAAATCAGCAGAGCTGCCTGCACTGAGTGTGTGTGTGAGGAAGTCCGTGGATTGGTCAATTTGGACCAATCAGCAGAGGCTTAACGTAACGGCTCCGCGGACGTAACGTAACGGCTCCACGGATTGGTCCATTTGGTCGTCAGCTCGTACCCGGAACCAAACGGACCCATCGGTGGAGCAAAGAAAGAAACTGAGAAATCTCCAACGAGGCGTTTTGGGGAGGAATTTTCTATGTTAGAGTTTTACTCGCTACAGGGTGTACTTTGAGGGTTTGTGACTCTGCAGACCGTTTACATGCATAAAAACCTACATAACACACAAGGGGATGGGTAATAACCGGAAAAGCATGACATGGGACCTTTAACTGTTTTATTGTGTTGCTCTGTTGGAGGAGCCTGTGACCTAAGATTTTCATTGTCATATCTACAATGTAGCTATGTGCACATTTCATTTCATTTTTATTTGTTCCGTTCATGGTATGCACAACTTAATGTATAACAATTATTTACAAAACATGTCTCTGTAAACACACCATACCCGAAAAGGAGCAGGGAGAAGAGAATAATCTTATATTACCTGCCCCTTTCTCTAGATGAGTGTTTCTCAAACTTTTTCATACCAAGGACCACCTAACTCCACAAATATCCAAAATCACATCGTTTTTCTAGAACAGATTACAAATCGCCTGAAAATGGTACAAACAGGTGGCAACATGTGTGACGAAAGTGTTGCGCTGGGCTATATTATGCAATCGAAAGTGAAACCTAAGCTCGCTCCATTGCGGAGATATTCCCGCGAGAGTGCGGAAAACTTAAATGTATTTATTTATTTCAAATGTGAAATGTTACCGATATACTCACGGACCACTAGGGGGCGCTCACGGACTACCAGTGGTCCGCGGAACACACTTTGAGAAGCACTGAATGGTCTGTCCTTCATATTTTCTCATTCACAGCCAATCATAACATTATCGTAGGAAAATAAGAGAAACACAAAAAAGTACAAAATAGACTTAGTTCCCCCTTAACAGTTAATATGACAATAAAAGCCTTGAATCTTGAATAAAACTATTTTATCTGTTTCATTGTGTTGCTCTGTTGGAGGAGACTGTGACCTCAGATTTTCATTGTGATATCTACACTGTATCTATGTACACATGACAATAAAAGCATTGAAACTTGAAACTTGAAACTGTGTCCCACAGATCGGCGGGGGCCACAACATCCACCCTGTGGTGACTAAAGTGGCCGTGGGGACGATAAAAGAGTCGCGGCAGCTTCGCATGCAGCCCTTCAACGAGTACAGGAAGCGATTCAACCTGACGCCGTACACTTCCTTCAGACAGTTCTCAGGTGAGAGGACACAAGACAAGACAATACAAAGGGGCTTTATTGGCATGACCACATTTTAAACATAGTATTGCCAAAGCATTACACACGGCGTTATAACAGAACAAAACAAAAAGAAACACTAAACATGAATGTCAACAATACATGGGAACATACTGTACTGTATATGCCAACAACGTGTGTGTGTGTGTGTGTGTGTGTGTGTCTCAGCTGTGAAAGCAGAAATGGGATGACAGGAAAAAGGAGGGGAAAGGTGTTTCTCACCTATGACGGCTGAAAATGTTGGCCCCGAGGGCAGGATAGTATTTTGTTTATATAAGGGTGTTGAAGGGTGTGTGTGTGTGTGTGTGTGTGTGCGTGTGTGTGTGTGTGTGCGTGTGTGTGTGTGAAGGGTGTGTGTTTCTCTGTGTGTGTGTGTGTGTGTGTTTCTCTGTGTGTGTGTGTGTGTGTGTGTGTGTGTGTGTGTGTGTGTGTGTGTGTGTGTGTGTGTGTGTGTGTGTGTGAGATTGGTTGGAGTTTTGTGCATTCTGTCAAAAAGTGCAACTCTGTAAAAACCTCCAGGCAGCCGCTCTCACACGTGGTAACACTTTATATTAAGGTACATAAATTCGCCATCAACTAGTTAGCAGTATGTTGGCTCTTTATTAGTCATTAAAAAACACTAATTAATGCCTTATTCTCCAATTACTAGGCCATTAGTTGAGAGTTTTTCCTTAATAACCCTCTAATGAGTTCTTATGCATTGTACGTAAGGAAGTTGTTGTACATGAGGGTCTTAATATGCTCAATAAGCAGTAGCAGTACCACAAGAATAGTAATTCTCCCATATTAACACCTAGCAAATGTCGTCTACTCTTATGTAACAAGACATGAAACTACAAGTGTTAATTGTGTCAAAATAACTTAAAATCAGGTATTTCTAACTCAGAATATGTTCACTAATAAGCTAGTAGTTTGGCTCTAATATGCATGTCAGTTAACAGCTAGTTGATGGTGAATATGTGTACCTTAATCTAAAGTGTTACCTCACACGTCTACCAGCCGCTGAGCCTTCTGTAGTTTACAGTGAAATCACAAATCAGACATACATATTTGTGGATAATACAGAGGCCTCAGTGACCTTCAAACATGCTATAACATACAGAACGAACATAAACACCAACAAGGCTGGGGGGGTACCTGCCACCTAGAAGGAAATACAATAAAAAGGCAAAACAAAGATGAAATGTAGTAAACTGTAAACATAAAGAAACATACAGGACAAAAGGTATATGATGTGGGGAAATAAGTCAAAGTCAACTTTATTGTCAATCTCAAAATATGTTTGTACACACAGAAAGATCGAAATACTGTTTCCCACAGTCCCGAGGCCTGAAAAAACACACATTAAAAGGTCCCATGTCATGCTTTTCTGGTTACTACCCGTCCCCTTGTGTTATGAAGGTTTTTCTGCATGTAAACGGTCTGCAGAGTCACAAACCCTCAAAGTACACCCTGTAGGGAGTAAAACTCTAACACAGAGAAGACCTGTCTATGCTGCCCCAGAACGCCTCGTTGGACATTTTTCTTTCTCCATTGTTTACTTCTTGGGTATAGTGACGTATTTCGGGTATAGTGACGTAACGTAACGGCTCCGCAGATTGGTCCAAATGGACCAATCTGCGGAGCCGTTACGTTACGTTTTACGTTACGTCCGCGGAGCCGTTACGTTTGGACCAATCCGCGGACTTCCTCACACACACACACTCGGCAGGACGTTGCGAGGCTCGCTGCTGCGAGGAGCGGGACACTGTGAGCTGGCTCACTGGTGTGGGGTCGGCGAGACAGCGAGACACCGCGGAACTCAGCCTGGGCACACACACAAACTCCCAGACAGGCTGCGGGTGTGTGTGTGTGTTCGGGCTGGGTTGCGCTGTGTCTCGCTGTCTCGCAGACGGCCACTGGGCTCACAGGGAGGGGGGGGGCAGGAGCTCCAACAAGCCGTTTAGGACAGAGAGTGAATACACATACTATACAGAGATGCTGTGTGAGAAACCAATGTGAGTTTGGAAAATTGCACAATATACATTTATTTTAGTAGACCTCAACAATGGAATTATGATCAGTAGAAATGGCCATGACATGGGACCTTTAAATTGCAAGAACACTCAATAATTTACAAAAAAAACACAAAATAACCGTTTACTTCAAGTAAGCAGGATAAATATAAAAAAGATGATGTGCAAAAGGGAGTGCAAAAGGGAGTGCAAAAGGGAGTGCAAAAGGGAGTGCAAAAGGGAGTGCAAAAGCGAGGGCAAAAATGTCCATAGCAGCGTAAAAGTGACTAAGGGGTCTAACAGGGAGGTTCTGAAGAGGTGGGTTTTGAGGGCTTGAGTGTGAATAGTTTGGCCATTTGGGAAAAACCTATTTTATTTTTCTTGCTAAAAGTTAGATAGGAAGATTATACAACCCTTAAAATACAAAAAAATCCCTTCTAGACAAATTATGGTCGTATTGGTGTAACATATTATCCATTTTTCCCATCTCGATAAAAAGATTCTCTGTCGCAGACTCAAAGCAAGAGTTATCCTTTCCATCTTAAAAATATCATATCATCCAAAGAAGGTTTTTTAATGGTTTTAAGCACATTCCGGTGATGGCCTTCTTGCAAGCAGCACTCAGGATTTGAAATAGATATTTATCGTTAGAGGAGCACACATTCTTAACATAATTGGCATCTATTCCCTTAAAAGAACATCCTCCGTTACCGTGAACATGACCGTGTTTCAAACTAGTAGCCCAAAAATCCAGAGAGACTTTTCATTTATATATCGTAAGGTCACGAGTTCAAGGACAAAAGAACAGAAGGTGCTTTCATACATACAATAAAAGCAGTGGACGACCGTAGTGATCTGCAGGAACATAAGAATACATAAAATCTCTCATTTAGGGAACAGCAAGGTGCTTTAAAGCTTCATAAACAGTTCAAATACATTTAAAATCAACTGTAAAAGACACAAGCAGTTTTTAAAGCAGTGGTGTAACGTCATGCATTTCCCTACTAGATGTAGATTTATTTTAAACTTAATGTAGTGTCAGTGGATCCCTACAGAGATAAAGAGTGTGTTGATATTCAGAATCAGAATCAGAATACCTTCATTCGTCCCACAGAGGGGAAATGTACATTTGTTACATCAGAAAAGAGCCAAAGACAGCTTCATGTTACCTAAGAAGCATGCGCATATTGCACCTTGTTGGTATTTAACAACAAGGGGTGTTATATATTATATTATTATTATATTAGAGAGACTTAGAGAGATCTAACTCTGCCATAATTGTGTTTGCAGCTAACGAGGAGATAGCCCTCGAGCTGGAGGAACTCTACGGAGACATCGACGCTCTGGAGTTTTACCCCGGCTTGATGTTGGAGCAAACTCGACCGGGGGCCCTCTTTGGAGAGAGCATGGTGGAGATGGGGGCCCCCTTCTCCCTGAAAGGCCTCCTGGGAAACCCCATATGTTCTCCAAACTACTGGAAGCCCAGCACCTTCGGGGGCCGTGTGGGCTTCGACATAGTGAACTCTGCCACGTTGAAGAAGCTGGTGTGTCTGAACACCAGGACGTGTCCTTACGTGGCGTTCAGAATACCTGCGGAGGAGAGGGAGCCTGAAGGGGACAGTAAAGAAAGGACTGATGAGCTATGACTCTGAGGAAACTCCTGATGAAGAAGAACATCCAGTTGTTAATTTAAAAGAGGCTGCTGCTGCTGAGAGACACATTTTAAATGAAGCTATGACTAGAATATTTTCACCACTTCACATCAGAATCAGAATCAGGTTTATCACCAGGTAAAATTAAACAACACAGATAGAGAACTATTTTAAGAACACTATAATAACACACGCCCGTCAGACAGCCTGTTGCGGCTCCATTTCAAATCAGTAAAGTTGCTAAAAAGGCTAATTGTTTAGGATGTTTAATGCACAAAGTAAAACAAACAATAACCAAAGGCAGGACCACATGGTCAAAAGAAATGTCTGAAGCTAGCTGAGCACCTGAAGGCCATTGTTTCACATCCAGTTGTTAAGTTAAAAGAGGCTGCTGCTGCTGAGAGACAGGTTTTAAATGTAGCTATGATTAGAATATTTTCACATCAGTCAGACAGCCTGTTGTCTATATTCTAAATAAATCGTGCACCTAGGCTGCTATTGGCTTCTTCTACATGGGCCTTTTTAAGGTGGCTAAAGTATATTTTGCACCCATCCGTTCTGCTTCCACCCACAGGAAGGAGCTCCACTATCTACTGTGACACACTGAACCGTCTCTTCACACACACATTATAGTTATAGGATATAAATGTTATTTTCTGTTCGATGCGTTGTGCCTGAAGTCCAGTCAAAATGTATGTCGTTTTATTTTTTGAAAGAAGTGATTGCAATGCTATTTGAAGACGGTGTGGATTTTGAATTCATTTAATTAGGAAGCCATTAAAATATTTGACTCTCCATTGTCCTGAACTTCTCTACATTACCATCTCCACCCCGCTGCTGTCCTGTGGCTCCTTTGTTACTTAAAGCTGAATACTAATACATACATAATATATGCAGGGGGTTCAAAAACACACGAAACCAACGGGTGTGACTTTAAACATTTAGATAAACTAAGACCCCGTCCACACGGAGACGAACACGAACCGTAGTCGTTTGCAGAGAAGTCTTCCGTCCACACGAGACCGCTCGACCCGCTGGAGTACATATGCCGGGCCTGTAAGTGTTACACGGAGAAACATTATTAATGCTAGTAGTGATCAACCAGAGCACAAAACCACCCTCATTTGTTTTTAAAAAAAGGAGTTGAGACCTCACTCTAATTGTATTATTGGTATAATTTATTATTGTAAAAAAAATAATCAAACGGGTTGTATTTGCTCATTTAGGGGAGGCTTGTTAGCAGTGGTTGTAGTAAAGACAAGTGCATTTTAGGTCATGTAACATAAAAAAAGCACTGGTGAGTGGCCTAGTTTAACCTTCGAGAGGATATTTTACCACCTCATGCATCCCATAAAACAAAATAAATAATGTGTACCATCTAACAACAATACAGAGGTTTAAACGCAATTAAAACCAAAGAATGGTTCCCCTCTGACTAAGATCATTTCCGATCCACTCAGTTGACATGTGCTTTTCAATTTACTATTTTACTATCATTGTGCCTTTAGTTTTAGTTAGTTGTTTAATTTGCTTATTTACATGAGCTGTTAGCAGATGGCGGAGTAAAGAACGGTGCATTTCAGGTCAAGCTACTTTCCTTCAAATAACTGAATTTGAGTCGACTAGTTTAACCTTTGAGAAGATGCATGTTACCACCTCATGCAAGCCATAAGACTCTCTCTTTAAAGGCTAAATACTGATGAAAAACAAAAATAAAACCAAAGGATGGTGACTTGGTAATTTCCTTGGTCCACGAGGGAACATGCCCTCTCAGTTGACATAAGCTTTTCACTTTACTATTGTGGTATCATTTTACCTTTAGTTACATTTTTTCTCAATTGCTTATTTAGGAGAGTTTTGTTAGCAGTTGATGTGCAATTTACTTCAAATAAATGAATTTGAGTCGACTAGTTTAACCTTTGAGAAGATGCATGTTACCACCGCATGCAACCCACAAGACTACTTTTTGAAAGGCTGAAGAAAAATTCACCAGATAATGTTTACCATTTTACTACGAGAGGTTTTAAAGCACCAAAGAATGGGTACCCTCCAAGATCATTTAAGTCAGGGGTGTCAAACTCAAATACACAGTGGGCCAAAATTAAAAAAATGGGTACTAGTCGAGGGCCGGACTGGTTCAATGTTTATTGCAAAACATATTGAAATGAACTTATTGCACATATTAAACCTGGAACTAACAAAGCTTAAATGATTGCCTATAAAAACAACATTAAACATTAAATAATCAGTTGCATTCATTTCTTATGGCTCTATCTGCAGCTTTTCCAGAGTCATTTCTTATGAGTACATTTTTCCACAGGCCAACAACAGCTTCAAAACAACAATTCCCCTCAAAGAGAAAACCAAACATGCCCTGTTGTCTCAAGAAAGAAAGTGCAGAAGGAAACATCCATTGAAACTCAGCGTGCTGCTCTGTGATGCTAGTTCAAGCAGATACTTGGCATCTCATCTTGGGTGCAAGTTCATCAATGTTTGGGGTCAGGCTCTGAGCTGAGGAAACCCTCAGGATGGAGTGAAGGTGTGCGTGCAATATACCGACGGGCCAGATCTAATAGTAATTACAAATTATCCTGCAGGCTGAAATTAAACCCACCAAGGGCCTGATTTGACACATGTGATTGAAGTCAACAGGGAACATCCACTCAGTTGCCATAGGAGAGCTTTGTTAGCAGTGGTTGTAGTAGAGAAAAGTGTATTTTAATTAAATAACTGAATTTGAGTTGACTGAGGAGAATGTTAGCACCTATTGTTATTCTTAATTCCCATTATTTTTTTGCATTTTAAGGTTCATGCTATAAGATATTTAGCTTAGGGTAAAGCACCTTATTTGTAATTTACCATTTAATATTTTTGCAGCGCTATTTGTTTTGAATAATTAAGAGTGCATTTTAATTGTTGAACCTATGAATTTAAGTAAATATAAGAAAAGACAGTGAGGATTTAGGAGGTCTTAGTATAGAGTATCTTTATTTTTTTTCCACAGTATGTTTAATAGGCTCAATTAAGCCAAACTGACAAAGAAATTAAAAAAACGGTCGATCATACAAAGAACATAAAGTACAAAACCGATCCCGGTTGAGTTATTACTTTGGGGAAACGAAGTTACATTTTCGATCACTTAAAAACAAGATTAGTCCATTTTACAGCACATAAAAAATGCAGATGAGCAGAGCACAGAGAAAAGGACAGACTGTTGCACGTTGCCGGATGCAATTTTCAGGAACAGTCTTTTCGGATGTGTGGTACAGTCTGGAAAAAAGGAGGAGGAGTAACTGGGAATTTAGCATCAAATTCCCCAAAAGTCTGTTTCTAAGCTTAATCGGAAATCCTTCCTCTCCGTTTAAAACCCGGCAAGAGGTAGTCGGCCTTAGAGACTACCATAGAGAGGGGAATTCAGCAAAAAGGATAAACGAACAAAAGTTTCTTCGGATGTCTCAATACGAATAGAACAAAAATAAAAAAAGGGAATCAAAATCAGGAATCAGGTGCTAAGTCTATTAGCATAGCTAGCGGGAAGCCACGTGGCGAGCCATTGTTCGGTCCGCAAAAATGTGGACTTTCACAGAACTATTCAGATTACACAGATGCATTTTTTTTTAGTTTAACAAACGACCTTTTATTTTCCAAATCGAGCTAAAAGAGTCTTGAACGTCTTACACCGTAACATGGTTTTTGTTAAGGAATGAAAAAAAACCTCATGGCTATATTCTTTTGTGCTAAGATGCTCGAGCTAATACAACATAACTACAAAACTAAGGTCAGCAAAAAACACGTGGACATTTTTTTTCTTCTTCTGGAGGAGCCATCTTTGAAATACAGCCGGCCTGAAGTGATGATCTTGATACATGGGGGGAGGGGAAGGATGCTTTATTCGTATCCATCACGGTAAGATGGTCGCTCGTATCCGCCGCCCTGCCCTCTGTTTTCTCTGTAGCCTCCTCCTCCTCCACCTCCTGAGTATCCGCCGCTGCCTCCACCGCCGGATCTGTACTGGCCGCCTCCTCCGCCGCCACCGGAACGACCCTCGGATCCGTAGCTTGATCTGTCGCCATAGCTTCTTTCTCCTCCGCCGCCGCCGCCATAGCTTCTCTCACCGCCGCCATATCCTCCTCTCCCCCGACCGAATCCACCTCTTGAACCTCCGCGAGCGCCGCCGCCACCACCGAATCCTCCCCTAGGACGACCGCCTTTTCCTGCCTCGTCGACGCGGATTGACCGGCCATCTAGGGTGGTTCCGTTCATGCCGTCCATTGCGTCTTTGGCATCCTCGGCGTTGTCGTACTTCACAAAGCCGAAACCGCGGGAATTCCCGGTCTCTTTGTCTCTGATCACGTCCACCTTCTCGATGGTTCCATACTTGGAGAAGGCCGAAGCCAGAGATTCCTCGTTGGTGTCGAAGCTGAGGCCGCCGATGAAGAGTTTACCTTCGTCCGACATGTTATTTAAGTCGTTTTGAGCTTTTCAGTAGTAGGAGACTATTGAATCTGAAGAGCAGGCGCTGCAGGAGGAGGCACGGGCGCTGGTCGTGGAGACGGCTCAGGAATGATTCGCGTGAAAAAAACTCATGAATTTCGGGCCGTAATGAAAGAGGCAATATCCGGTGACGGTACCACGTGGGTTCCGCCCAGTGTAAGCCCCGCCTCTTTCTGAGAAAAAGACGGATTTAAATTATAATGTGAGATCGCACTGTTATGTTAAAAAGGTACGGGGGGGTTTCATAGGATTTAAGGTGTTATTTCTCCGTTTTTTTTCTCCATTTAATGTTATTGTGAGGGCTTTAGAATGTGAACTAAGAGTATTGTCTGGTCCTCACTTGGCAACAGAAAGGTGGCGGTAATGCGCCATTAAGCTGGATGCAAACAGCCATACAACTCGAGAAAGAAGAAGAATAAGCACTGTGAGAAGTGAACACGTGTTTATAACAGACTGTTTCCAACCATACTCACAAAATGAATCATATTTCACATGACACATATCTTCCATACACTGGCATTAACATGGCATTTTTTAGACGGATAAATCAGGGGAAAAGGGGTCTTTGTTCGAGACAAATGGGTCTTATCGACAAACTCTCGCGAGATTTGATAACAAAGCCATTACGTTCGTCAAATTGTGTCGACATTTTAAATCTAACGTTGCCCAACGTTTAAAAAAACGCCCTTGCTTTTGTATTGTACACATGTTTGTTATCTTCCCTGATATATTAATTTAGTTATTTACAATATAAATACATTAGACTGAGCTCACAGGAGACAGGAGATTATCTTTGCTTGTTTTACTATCATGGTCTATTGAATTACATTGTCACGGGGCCATCTAATGTTCAAATTAGGAACTGCATAGTAACACAACATCAACATAACATCGTATTTTATCATGATATAAACTCAAATTGTTCAAATCACGGGCACACATACACATTTAAAAAAAAAAGGGGGAATATACAAATAATAGGTGACATACATTCGAATAAAAATGATGCATAAACTGTTCATTGTTATTCATTTAATTTCAAAGGTTTAATGTCACAACTACAGAATATGAACTACTCAATTCATCCAGTTATATTTTTAACTTGTTGCCATATTGCTGTAATTCTTGGTTGAAGTGTCCGGTTTTATTTTAGAGTCCTTTCTTATGGATGGATTTATCACAAATACAAAAATGGTTTAATCTCCTAATTCACAGAAAATACAAGGATACTCCAATCTCCTTCTAAAGTATTTGTTTCATTGTATACATAGACTGTATATATACCCTATTTATCACATACGATACTTTAAAATACAGCTTTTAATGGCAATAAAGCCGTAAGTGAGCTGTGCATCTCAACATCTTGCCTGGATGTGGTCTGGTTGATATAATCAATACTAATGTAACAATGAAGTGCAAATATCAGCATGTTTGAAAATATATGTTTCGAAGAATTAGTAAACTAACATATATTCCAGATTCAGCAACACTTATTGTTCACTCGGTTTCTGGAATGTTTACACAATACCACACTTAATGGAAAATCGCGAATCTTGGGATACATCTTTATCTTATTGTCTTGCACTTGCAAATGAAATTTACGACATGTTGTTGGACATTGAAGGCATCATACTTAATGCACCAAACAACAGTGGTACTAAATCTTACATTGGGGTAAGAGACGTCTGTAAATCAGCGGATGAGTTTGGGCTTAATAAACTACCCAGCACTAACACTTGTATTGCCTACATTTAAATCGTTCGTGGCTAAAAGTTGTAAAATGCGTTAAAAACTGAATCCAGAGTTTTTTTCTCTCTCCATTCGTTGAACTGAGCAGAGAGACGGCGATCGGAGGCGGGGCTTAAGGGAACACTCCAATGCGCATGCCCAGTAAGCATGATCCGGGTACTTTATCCTACAGTTGCTCCATTTTGGGCTTCGAGAAAGCATTCGCCATTTGTTCTACGAATTTATGTATTCTAAAATCACGACCAACCGGTTTTTTAGGTATTCATAAAACAAGTAGAAACGGGATTTTCTTTTGTTGTTTCAATCTCTCAATGTTTCCTTGTCATTGGTGGGTATTGCTCTAAACTTGTCTTTTGTTTGATTAGCTGAGCTGCTGCTTATTAAACAGTGAAGTTATTGTCAGTTAGCAGTTAGGATGCTAGTCTAGTGGCAACAATAATGTAGCAGCAGTTTGTGAATGTCATGCACATCATGCTAAAACTCACCTTTAGATGTGTCCTACCTGTTTTTGTACGCAGTAGTCACGACTGAGCAGGTGGTGGTGTATTACTTTAACTGTTTCCAAATGAAGAATTGTCCAGAGGGAAGTCCTCCTCTCACTTCCGTCTTCACAACAACACTGTGGTCCTGTGACACATCCAGTGACAGCATGGGCGTCAACATATATTTAACTTATCCTATCCTTCCTAAAGCCAAAGAAGTGACATTTAATATACTTTGTTTTACTTTTATGTATGCACCTGCAGCACGACACCAAGTCAAATTCCTCGTATGTGTTTACCTACCTGGAAATAAACGTGTTTGTCTGAAAGATATTAAAATCATTAATTAGCCTTTGATAATTTGATTTCCTTACTTACATGAGATGTTCTTTTTGAAATGTTCTTTTGACTTTTTATTTTACAGACAGTGCCGACGACACCTGAGTCTTAATTCATATTCAAGAGTGATTCGGTCCTTCTGAAGTATGGCAGTGTATAATCTGAAGATATATGGTACTTAATTTGAGTCTGTGAAATAGATCATTTTCATTGTGGAACCATCTAACACTGTCATATACTTACTTATGGTTTATTCATTGCCAGTGTTGTGTTTAGCTTTGTTAAGCCTGCTATAATCTTGAGTTCATCCACCTTCTTTTCCCTAACTTTGAATGTATTTTAAGTGATGTTGTTGAATGTATGCCTTTAGCCGCTAATATTTCATATTTATCCATCCAACCACTTCTTACATGTAAGATTTAATTTGGATAACAATTCATGTGGAAAGATATTGAGACTGTAGAACATATACAGTCTCTAATATATGTTGGCTCATGTTTCAGAGCTGGCTTCAATGTAAAGGTATATTAATACACCCTATAAATGTGATGTCGATTAAAGCCACAGTACTTATGAAGATAGATAGAATAGATAGATAGAATGGTCTCACATGCAGAGCACACACAGTGACATTTGTTCTCTGCTTTTAACCCATCCTAGTACCAGGAGTCTAGCACTAGGAGCAGTGGGCAGCTATTGTACAGCGCCCGGGGAGCAATGGGAGTGGGGGGGGGGATGTCCGGTGCCTTGCTCAAGGGCACCACGGCAAGGCAGGAGGTGAACTGGGACCTCTCCAAGTAGCAGTTCACACCCAATATTTAGGTCGGGGACTTGAACCGGCAACCCTACAGCTCACAGTCCAAGCCCCTACTGACTGAGCCACTGCCGGACGATCTCTGCATTTGACCCATTCTAGTGTTAGGAGCAGTGAGCAGTTATTAGGTCGGCGCTCGAGGTAGGGACAGCGCCTTGCTCAGGGGCACCTCGGCAGTCACTTGGTCGTTCTGAGACTCGAACCGGTAACCTTCCGGTTCCCAGGCTAAGTCCCTACAGACTGAGCCACCACCGCCCTAGGATGACAGAAGGATAACAACGTGGACTTTCTGTTAAACAACTTGATTTTGTTGAGTAGACGTTTTATTCATAAATGTAAATATTTGAAAGCTAAACCTCATATCAACGGATGGAAGAATGAACTCAAAGTTTTTGCAAATTGGCTCCAATACATGAGAGACAAAAACACCCAGAAACTTTTTCTCATTATTGGACTTATTTATGTTGCACACACACATGTTCGTAAAGCAAAAACATTGTATTTTTTGTTTGCTGTATGTGATGCATGTTCTGATGAAACACAGTCTGAAGAAGAGTTGAGAAAAGTTGGTTTTTTTCAACTTTATTAAACAGTTATTTCCATACATCATGAAAAGGCACAGTGTTCATTACATGAATTCAAAAGAGGGCATTATGAACAGAAAACAGGGAAGTTGTCATTCAGGAATTAAGGTGTTTAAAAATGTGTAAAACTGATGGGTTTTTTCATGTTTGCAAAATGTAATACATGTTTATTCATTAATAAAAGCAATAAATACTGAGGACATTGTGAGAAAGCAACGTTTGTGTATAAAATGAAAAGGTGGAATTGTATAATATATGTGAAAACCGGAATGTTTTGCTCGTTTAGTCAACACTGGAAAGCATCCCATAAGGTCATTACCAATCTTGTTAATGCATTATTTCAGGATGACCATATTTTGGTACTTTCATACTTCACTTTGACCTCATCTTATCTCAACAAAGCCCACCAAAGGCATGTTGAATAATTCATATTTAAATATCCCTGCCCTGAGGTTCAAACATAGCAGAATATTTGATGATTTGTGTTGATATCATGTGTCTACCTTATTCTCTTAAAAGGTCCAACAATATCCGTCTCATGAAGAGAATATTACGAAAACATGCATTCTTGTACTCAGGAGGGGACTTTGACAGAGGTTTACTAACAAAGTACACAGTAAAAGTACTTCATGGTGATGTTAGTAGTAGTCTCACCAGTCCAACAGGATCAGTCTCATTCACACAGCAGAAAGACAGGCATTCATGAACTCGAGCTGTCTCTGGCTCTAATAAAGGTATTCTGGTTCTGATTCAGGAGGGGACTTAGACAGAGGATTACTCACAAAGTACACAGTAAAAGTATTTAATAGTATGTGTGATAGTTGTCTAACCTCAACTGATTCCAACTATATCAGTCTCATGAGGAACTTACGGCAATATGTTTATCCCTCGTCAAAGATAGCAGAGGTAGCTTGTTTTTGTACTCAAAGGGGGACTTAGACAGAGGATTACTCACAAAGGACACAGTAAAAGTACTTCAATGTATTTTTGGAAGTAGTCTAACCAGTCCAACAGTATCAGTCTCATTAAGAATGGATGGCAAATATATACTTATTGTATCCCTCTTCATAGATAATAGTAAAACACTCGTTCTTGTACTCAGGAGGGGACTTTGACAGAGGATTACTCAAAAAGTACACAGTAAAAGTATTTCATAGTAATTGTGATAGTTGTCTAACCTCAACTGATTCCAACTATATCAGTCTTATGAGGAACTTATGGCAATATATATGTTTATCCCTCATCAAAGATAGCTAAGGTAGCTTGTTTTTGTACTCAAAGGGGGACTTTGACAAAAAGGATTACTCAAAAAGTACACAGTAAAAGTACTTCATTGTTTTGTTGGTAGTATTCTAACTAGTACTGAGTGCAACAGTATCAGTCTCATGAAGAACTTATGGTCAAACATTTTTGTATCCCTCATCAAAGGTAGCAGGAGTATCTTATTTCTGAACAGCTCAATCGTGGGGCACACTAGCCAATCAGAAGCAAGCAGGCACTGGAGACCCACCCACCAATGAAAAGGAAACATTGAGAGATTGAAACAACAAAAGAAGATCCCGTTTCTACTTGTTTTACTAATACCTAAACAAACAAACGGTTAAACGGTACCTTGGTCGCGATTCTACAATACATCAATTCATAGAACAAATGGCGAATGCTAGTTTCTGGAAGCCCAAAATGGGGCAACTGTAGGATAAAGTACCCGGATCATGCTTACTGGGCATGCGCATTGGAGTGTTCCCTTAAGCCCCGCCTCCGATCTCCGTCTCTCTGCTCAGTTCAACGAATGGAGAGAGAAAAAAACTCTGGATTCAGTTTTTAACGCATTTTACAACTTTTAGCCCCGAACGATTTAAATGTAGGCAATACAAGTGTTAGTGCTGGGTAGTTTATTAAGCCCAAACTCAATCATCCGCTGATTTACAGACGTCTCTTACCCCAATGTAAGATTTAGTACCACTGTTGTTTGGTGCATTAAGTATGATGCCTTCAATGTCCAACAAAATGTCGTAAATTTCATTTGCAAGTGCAAGACAATAAGATAAAGATGTATCCCAAGATTCGCGATTTTCCATTAACTGTGGTATTGTGTAAACATTCCAGAAACCGAGTGAACAATAAGTGTTGCTGAATCTGGAATATATGTTAGTTTACTAATTCTTCGAAACATATATTTCCAAACATGCTGATATTTGCACTTCATTGTTAAATTAGTATCGATTATATCAACCAGACCACATCCAGGCAAGATGTTGAGATGCACAGCTCATTTTTCGGTTTTGTTGCCATTAAAAGCTGTATTTTAAAGTATCGTATGTGATAAATAGGGTCATTTTCTTAAGTGACCGTGCTGTAAACATCTACTTTACTGTGAGCACTTAAAGGCAACACGTCCATGGGTTCCTTCTACTGACGTAGGAAAAGCAGGATGTTGCTGGAATCGTTATTATGCAAAGGTTTAAATATATATATATAAACATAAATGATATACAATGAAACAAATACCTTAGAAGAGATTGGAGTATCCTTGTATTTTCTGTGAATTAGGAGATTAAACCATTTTTGTATTTGTGATAAACAAAAAATCCATCCATAAGAAAAGACTCACCAAGAACCAAGAACTACAGCAATATGGCACCAAGTTAAAAATATAACTCTGGATGAATTGAGTAGTTCATATTCTGTAGTTGTGACATTAAACCTTTGAAATTAAATGAATACAAATGCAATAAAAATCAACGGTTTATTCATCATTTTTATTCATGTATGTCACCTATTATCTGTATTTTCCCCCCTTTTTTTAAAATGTGTATGTGTGCCCGTGATTTGAACAGTTTCGAGTTCATATCATGATAAAATATGATGTTATGTTCATGTATATTTAAATACTTTATATAAGTGTTACTATGCAGTTCCTAATCTCAACACTTGATGGCCCCGTGAAAGACAAGCAAATATCATTTCCTGTCTCCTGTGAGCTCAGTCTAATGTATTTATATTGTAAATAACTAAATTAATATATCAGGGAAGATAACAAACATGTGTACAATACAAAAGGCAGTAGCAAGGGCGTTTTTGTAAACGTTGGGCAACGTTAGATTTAAAATGTCAACACAGTTTGACGAACGTAATGGCTTTGTTATGAAATATCGCGAGAGCTGGTCGATAAGACACATTTGTCTCGAACAAAGACCAATTTTCCCCTGATTTATCCGTCTAAAAAATGCCATGTTAATGCCAAAGTGTATGGAAGATGTGTGTCATGTGAAATATGATTCATTTTGTGAGTATTGTTGGAAACAGTCTGTTATAAACACGTGTTCACGTTCACTTCTCACAGTGCTTATTCTTCTTCTTTCTCGAGTTGTATGGCTGTTTGCATCCAGCTTAATGGCGCATTACCGCCACCTTTCTGTTGCCAAGTGAGGACCAGACAATACTCATAGTTCACATTCTAAAGCCCTCACATTAACATTACATGGAGAAAAAACAGAGAAATTACACCTTAAGTCCTATGAAAACCTCCCCGTACCTCTTTAACATAACAGTGCCATCTCACATTATAATTTAAATGCGGCTTTTTCTCAGAAAGAGGCGGGGCTTACACTGGGCGGAACCCACGTGGTACCGTCACCGGATATTGCCTCTCAGTGCGGCCTTAAAGATCCATGCGTCTGTTCCATGCGGTCATTTCTAAGCCGTTTGTACGACTAGCACCCGTGCCTCCTCCTGCAGCGCCTGCTCTTCAGATTCAATAGTCTCCTACTACTGAAAAGCCCAAAACGACTTAAACAACATGTCGGACGAAGGTAAACTCTTCATCGGCGGTCTCAGCTTCGACACCAACGAAGAATCTCTGTCTGCGGCCTTCTCCAAGTATGGAACCATCGAGAAGGTGGACGTGATCAGAGACAGAGAGACCGGGAATTCCCGCGGTTTCGGCTTCGTGAAGTACGACAACGCCGAGGATGCCAAAGACGCAATGGACGGCATGAACGGAACCTCCCTCGATGGCCGGTCAATCCGCGTCGACGAGGCAGGAAAAGGCGGTGGTCCTAGGGGTGGCGGAGGATCAAGAGGCAGCCGCGGAAGAGGCGGATATGGCGGTGAGAGAAGCTATGGTGGCGGCGGTGGAGGAGATAGAAGCTATGGCGGCGGCGGAGGAGAAAGAAGCTATGGCGGTGGAGACAGAAGCTATGGCGGCGGTGGTGGAGGAGAAAGAAGCTATGGCGACAGAAGCTACGGATCCGAGGGTCGTTCCGGTGGCAGCGGAGGTGGCGGTGGCTACAGATCCGGCGGAGGCAGCGGCGGATACTCACGAGGTGGTGGAGGAGGAGGCGGCTACAGAGACAACAGAGGCAGTCGCGATGGCGGATACGAATAAAGCATTCTTCCCGCTGGCTTAAAAACAGTGGTATAAATATAATTGTGTTGATATGGACTAAGTAAAAGTTGTGTTTTCCCAGCAAGCTCCATTCACGGTGACAGAGCACCATAATACTTTGACTTTGATTTGATTTTGATAATAAACAGCCTCAGGCCTTGTGAGTCACACATGAAATAGGTGAGTGTTTTTTTTATTGTTATCCGGGTAGCCATTGCAAGCAGGTGAAATTACGGTCGCCTAGTGACACTCAAAAGACTCTCCAGATAAACTCTTACATGCTCTTTGATGCAGTTTCAACATGTTCTACTTTTTGAGGAAAAACTCCCATAATGTCTGATCGAGGTAGATAGTTGAGAAGCATCTGAAAGGAAAGCAAAAAAGTCACTCAGAATATTATGTGAAATCATTTAGCCAAAACATTTTTTTTTTTTACCCAGTTGCTGTATTTTGCCTGGGATATTTGTTGCAGGGTAAAATCGCCAATTTACAGTTACAGTATGTCTAAAGAAATCCACAATCCTCCTAAATCCTGCAATGCTGTCATAACCAACTCTGCTGTTCCCAGTCAAGCCCCAGTGTAGAATAAGTCCACACTGACTCTGTATGTGATCATCATAATAAAGGTTTACAGTTTAATATTGAGTTTTCTTTTGGGGGGATTTTTAACTCTTAATTGAATGATGGGGTTGTATGTAAAACCCCCTCAGACAAATGTGTAACTTCTTAGATTTGACTATAAAAACATTCATTGAGTAATACCTTAGGTCTGCATTATGACGAAGCTCATTTAGAGCCGTAAAGAAGTCTAAATCCAACTCTTGACTAATTATATGCGCAAACCTCGTAGAAAAAACCCAACTTTAACATCTTACGAGTTTACGGAACAGTACATTTCATTACAACCGTTTACATTTTTCAGTGCACAATTTGTAGTGTAATGGCGGTGCTAGTCCGTGGCGGTTCTACGGGGTGGCAGCTGCCGCCTCAGAAAAATGCCTTGCTAAATGTAGGCAATTAATTTATTCATAATATATATATTTTTTTAATGTTGGTGACATTCTCCATAGTTCGTGTAAAACGTTTTAACTTGCCCCTCCCCCCCTTTGCTTTGAAAGAAAAGTTGTGGCTCATCGGACATTTTTGAGAGAAAATCTCTAATGTCCGACTGCAAGTGAATGCAGCACAAGACGCGATCTTGTAACTCCTCCCCCGGCCCTGGCGCGAGCTAGGAAATGTGATTGGCGGCGATTTCATTTGAACGGGACGGCACAAAACGAGAAGCATCCGGACCCATGTAGAAGGAAGGAATGAGGTATTTGCGGTCTACAATGACAGAGAAGAGACTGTCGAGGTTGGCTGTACTCAGCATTGAATCAAAACGCAGTTATAGGCAAGGCAATTTTATTTATATAGTCCCTTTCAGTACGCGACAATTCAGAGTGCTTTACAAAATAAGACATTCAAGAATAAATACAGCATAAACACATTATTAAATGGCATTTAAAAACAGGCATAAAAAAGCTAAGATAATGAAATAAATAAATCAACACAGCAGGTACAGAATACATGAATAAAAGCAGCAGCAAATAGATATGTTTTTAGTCTGGTTTTGAAAATAGGAAGTGTTTCAGCGGACGTGCACGATTCAGGCAGTTTGTTCCAGATTGTCGGGGCATAATAGCTAAAAGCTGCTTTTCCATGTTTAGTTCTTACTCTGAACAGAGAGCAGACCTGAGCCTCCTGGATGGTTCATAGTTATGCAGGAGATCGTTGAAATACCTCGGTCCTAAGCCATTTAGTGATTTAAAAACTAGCAATAATACTTTAAAAATCAATTATTTGTTCGACTGGAAGGAAGCCAGTGTAAAGATTTCAGAACCGGACTGATGTGATCCACTCTTTTAGTGTTAGTGAGGACCCGAGCAGCAGCGCTCTGGATCAGCTGCAGCTTTCTGATGGATGTTTTTGTGAGCCCTGTGAAGACACTATTGCAGTAGTCGAGTCTGCTGAAGATGAAAGCATTTTTAAATCCTGTTATAGGCATGCCAACTTGATGCTCTGCTCACGGATGAGCATAAACAACTGTTAAGATGATGACCTTGTATGTGTGTATATATTTATTTTTCTTTGTGGGGGTCTGCCCCCAAAAAACAGTTTAAGTCCTGAGAAAGTCAAATAAGACGGTGTGTAAAACTACACTGCCCAGCCAAACAAAAGTAACCATTTTGATTTAACTAGGCTAGGATAATAACTGCAGCGATGTGTATATGTTTTATCTGAATACACGTTTTTAACCCTAACAGATGCAGTTAGTCACTTCTTTAATGTTTGTTCTTTCTGATGTAAAGTCAAGGTTGTAACTGTTGGCAATAAAGTCGTTCCTTTGAATCTTGATATGAATATATTTGAATTTTGATATATGATAATAATTACTTCAAATTTGAAGGAGGGTGAGCAAGCATCTTGAGGAACATTCATCATTAACTCCTCCAAAAAATAAAGTTTATTCAATAATAAATGAATATGTGAATCATAACAGTGATTGACAGCTGATAGGAATGATATGATTGTTAATATTATCACATTCATTCAGACAAACATCGATGAGGCAGTTAATTCATGTACTTATTGATTGATTGATACATTTTATTTCGAACAAGTAAAATAAATAATTACAAAACAAATGTTGCAGTGCATAGTCAAGTGAGAGAAATCAAAACAGAAATGACCTTTACAACAACAGCATTAGCAACATAAACAGTGCCACATCTAGTGTTCGAAAAGGAGTGAGAAGAAGTATAATTTATTTAATCTCACCCCCTTGTCCCTAAGTGATTTATTTATAATCTATAATCTGCAATATTATTATTTATTTATTATTGTTATTATTATTAATCTGCTTTACCTGTTGATTGACATATGTACATATACATACACACACATACACATATACATATATATACATATACACACCTACATACTCACACATATACGCATATACACATATGTAGATACACACATACATACACATATATACATATACACACCTACATACTCACACATATGTACATATACACACCTACATACTCACACATATACACATATGTACATACACACATACATACACACACATATACATATATGCACACACACATATACACACCTACATACTCACACATATACACATACACAGTCAAACACCTTCCCCATCCCTGTACCTCGAGAAAATAATTTCTCTGTATTTCCTCTTGAACTGGTTAATGTCTGGACTTCGCTTTAGCTCCACATTCACACTGTACTTATTGCAGCAGTCTACATAGATTTGGTACCCCTGCTGGTCTAAGAGTGAAACAAACTCATTCAGTTAAAATTCATTAAATGATGTCTGCCACCTGATATATATTTATATTTAAGGCTTTACTGATGTGCCACAATAATGTCACCTAATGTTATTGAGTTAAAATATCAATATTGTGGCTTTCCAAGTTAACATTGATTGATATGACTGCGATTAAATCAGCATATAATTCTGCCAGGGGATGCCACCCCTCAAAATCTCCTGCCACCCTCTTGCCACCCCGTGAATATTTGTCTAGATCCGCCTCTGGTGCTAGTACCCAAATCTACAGAGAGTCGAATAGCAGCTAAAAGAATGAGAGGTTTATCATAAGAACACTGAAGGTATTCAATGTGGTGCACAACATTTCACTTACTTTCCAACAAAGGGCTCGTATGCCTCCTTCAAACGGGATTCCTGTTACCGCTGAAGCACAGCTCGCTCAACGTCTTCAGATTGAGGTTCTCTTCACTCAACGCTACTTTGAATTCCTGTATTCTGAAAAGAGACAGGAGATGAGAACCAGTTTAATATCTGATGTATGCTGAGTACTACAATGTCAACGTACGATACATTAACAGAAATGTGTTTATTTATGGGGGCAGCATTCTGTACGTTCACTGTCAGCCAGAACAAATGCTGTTAGTTTGTTAGAGTGAGTTATAGACACTATGGGACTGGAAGGTTTAAAGAAGGAATTAATAACACTTACAAAATAAAACAAGATGTGCAATACACAGACACAAACAATGGTGGAAGTTTGTCTGTACCATGTGTAAATGGTGTACTTTCACTCCACTACATGTATTTAATCCCTTTAGTTACTTCACAGATCTGGATGAATGATGTGAAATCTAATCAAGTGTTAAATCAGACTTTAGTTCCACCTGGAGTAAATCCACAAGCTACCCTGCAGTATACAAAGTCAAGTACAAGATCTGAGTACTTCTACTTTTACTACAAGATCTGAGTACTTCTACTTTTACTCACGTACAAGATCTGAGTACTTCTACTTTTACTCACGTACAAGATCTGAGTACTTCTACTTTTACTCAAGTACAAGATCTGAGTACTTCTACTTTTACTACAAGATCTGAGTACTTCTACTTTTACTCACGTACAAGATCTGAGTACTTCTACTTTACTGAAGTACAATATCTGAGTACTTCTACTTTTACTCAAGTACAAGGTCTGAGTACTTCTACTTTTACTCACGTACAAGGTCTGAGTACTTCTACTTTTACTTAAGTACAAGATCTGAGTACTTCTACACTTCTGTCTGTTTTCCCCCTTGTCAGATAATGGAGCTAGCTGGATATGCTAACTAGCTGTTAGCCTTAAGGAAGTACGGTGTATCAGCTGATGTGCTAACAGGGAGCTAGCTAGCCTACCTAGCTACATGAAACAATGAAGTTGCAGTGTTTGTTACCGTTATCTTTGTATCTTGACATTACATTTAGATCATATGAGGATTCAAACATGTATTATCTTTGCATGTATAGAGATGCGAAGTCCCTCCCTTTCCGGGGGACCTTATTTCGGAAAAATACAATATGCTCCAGCCGCAGCCGCAGCCGCAGCAAGTACACGACACGCCCCCCTGACACGACACTACGGTGGCTGAGAGACACTGATACCGTACATGGCAGATTAAAAACGAATTGCAAATGTTATTGTAGCATTTTAAGCAACTATTAGGCAAATAAAAATAATAACCTAGTCTATCCGTTTGAGACACAACAGTATATGACTTTCAGTTTCAGCACAAATCATTTTGTCTATTTAATACATTTAAACAAAAAGGGGGCTTAGTAAACTTTATTTTTATTTAGGCCTATAAAATAGGTAATAATGAGATCATTTATTCATTATGTTTGTCTAACTGCTACGCATGTATTTATACATACATGTAGATATTAATGAACATCTAAATATAGTTGTTAAAGGTTTTAAGATATAAATAATCACATCATGAGGTCATTAAGGTTTTAAACAGGTTCATGTAAAGTAGGCCTACTATAACATGAAAACATGATTTTTAAAACTCATTTCTGAATCTCACATTAGCCTGTAGTTTGGTATGTTATTGATATGGGCTGGACACCCCTTCACAATGATCATCATTGACTTTCTTTAGACCAAATTAGGAGGGCCACTAATGAGCTCAATCATTCACATTTATTATTATTACTTTATAAATCAAGAGTACTAGGCGTCTATTACAAAACCTTTGCAGGAATCGTCTTTCTGAATGTTTCTGTACTTTAAAAACAGGCATCATGGCTCAAGGTCCTGTTCTTGTTTAAGATTATTCACACTCATTTGTGAATTTAACATCAATATGCACTCTTCAAACCTGAAACAACTGAAACATTTTTTAAAGCATATCAGGCCTACGTCAGTGACCTATATTTAATTTCTTCCATCAAACTTTAAAAATGGCAAACAGCATGTTTTTAAAGATTTAACCTTTTAAGAAACAAAATATCAACTTTGAACCGAAGGGTTTAAAAACACGTTTTTAATGCAAATAAACTTGAAACATAAACCTATTTGTCATTTCAGAATGCACTTTTATTGTCTGCGTGAAAGGCACAGTAGGCTATGAGCGAATACATATCAACATTCAAACATTACAAAGTCGTACAATATATACCATGTGCTACTTCTAGGGTTAAGTATGAGAGGATTTGTGTTTTGAATATGTAAAGAGAAAAGTTACATTTACATCAATTAAAATAAATGTATGGCAAGGATGATAAAATGAAGTCTCTGTGGACACGGTCGGCACTCGGTATTCCATTCATTTAAAGGTCCCATGTCATGGCCATTTCTACTGATCATAATTCCATTGTTGAGGTCTACTAGAATAGATTTACATTGTTCAATGTTCCAAACTCACATTGGTTTCTCATACAGCATCTCTGTATAGTATGTGTATTCACTCTCTGTCCTAAACGGCTTGTTGGAGCTCCTGCCCCCCCCTCCCTGTGAGCCCAGTGGCCGTCTGCGAGACAGCGAAACCCAGCCCGAAACCAGCCCGAACACACACACACACCCGCAGCCTGGCTGGGAGTTTGTGTGTGCTCACACACCGACTCACAGCCTCGCCGCGTCCCGCCGTCTAAGGGAGGAGAAATCGGCGGAGCTGCAGCTGAGAAAAGATTGAGTGTGTGTGTGTGAGTAAGGAAGTCCGTGGAGACTTAACGTAACGGCTCTGCGGACGTAACGTAAAGGCTCCACGGATTGGTCCATTTGGACCAATGGGTCCATTTGGGTATGGGCACGTCACTGTACCCAGGAAGAAAAAGAGAAATCTCCAACGAGGCGTTCTGGGGCAGCATAGACAGGTCTTTTCTGTGTTAGAGTTTTACTCGCTACAGGGTGTACTTTGAGGGTTTGTGACTCTGCAGACCGTTTACATGCAGAAAAACCTTCATAACACAAGGGGACGGGTAATAACCAGAAAAGCATGACATGGGTCCTTTAAATTGAATAAAATAGAATAAAATGATGTGGGAAACACTGGATAATAATAATAATAATAAAAAATAATAATAATCTTTTTATTTTAATTTTGTTATCATTTTTTTTTTTTTATTTTGAGTCATCTCGTGACCCCCCCATGTTTGAGCTGTTCTTTTCAAAATAAAGGTTCTACCTCATTGCCTGCAGACAGTACAGAAATAAGACACTCCTGCTACCTTTGATGAGGGATACAAAAATGTTTGACCATAAGTTCTTCATGAGACTGATACTGTTGCACTCAGTACTAGTTAGAATACTACCAACAAAACAATGAAGTACTTTTACTGTGTACTTTTTGAGTAATCCTCTGTCAAATTTTCCCTTTGAGAACAAGACACTTCTGCTAACTTTGATGAGGGATGAAAATATATGTCCTCTCCTTGCTGTCTCTGAGGAACTGCACACTGCTAGAGCAGCCTCCCTCTCCTCTGTCATCATCCTTTTGGACCTGTCTGCTGCATTCGACACGGTGAACCATCAGATCCTCCTTCGCACTCTCCAAGAACTTGAAGTTTCAGGCTCTGCACTTTCCCTCCTCACCTCATACCTCAAAGACCGCACCTACAGGGTAACTTGGAGAGGGACCGAGTCCGACCCTTGTCAATTATCTACAGGGGTCCCTCAGGGCTCTGTTCTTGGTCCCCTCCTCTTCTCTCTGTACACAAACCCGCTCGGATCAGTCATTAGCCTGTATGGTTTTTCATACCACTGCTACGCTGACGACACTCAATTAATTCTGTCTTTTCCCCGCTCAGAGACCCAGGTCGTCGCACGCTTCTCTGCTTGTCTAGCTGACATCTCTCAGTGCATGTCTGCTCACCAGCTCAAGCTCAACCTTGACAAAACTGAACTGCTTTTTCTTCCGGGAAAAGATTGTCCCACTCTTGACCTAACAATCAACATCGGCCCCTCTGTTGTTTCCCCGACTCAGACTGCAAGGAATCTGGGTGTGACCCTAGATAACAACCTGTCCTTCACTGCAAACATCGCTGCTACAACCCGCTGCTGCAGATACACTCTTTACAACATCAGGAGGATACGCCCCCTCCTGACCCAGAAAGCGACGCAGCTTCTGGTCCAGGATCTCGTCATCTCACGCTTAGGCCCAATCCCAAACCACGCCCTACACCCTACCCCTACACACTCCCCCTCCGTGACGGAGTGAACTCCGTGGAGTGACCCTCGCAGCTCAAAGAGGCTCCTCCTGTCAGATGGAGGGAGTAAATACAGCGGCAAGCTTTGGGACAAACTCCCCACTCTCCGGCAGAAACAGTAACTGTATGTAACAACGGTTTCAAATCAGCATCTCTTAGAAAAAACATTAAAATTAATAACTAAAATAAAACTCCAAACATCTTTAATTGTGTTACTTTTTTGTAAAGCTCTTTTAGTTTTAAACCTGATGTTTATAAGCTTCTTAGTTTTTGCAACAGTCTGTAAATATACACAACTTTATAATAAAATGCACACATTTACCTTTTTCTAGACTAAACACAGGTATGATCCTAAGTTAAAAACATATGAGGTTATCATGAGGTCGTTAACATCGCAGTTTATCAGTGGATGTTTGCAGGAACTACTTGTACACGTGTTTCCTGACGGACACACACTGCGTAGAGACCGGTCTCCAGTCAGCACCGATGCAGACTCGCTGTTTGAGGGCTTGATAGCCCACTCCCCCTCCACACCGCTCCACACTCGTTGGTTTGGAACAGCACTTAATGTGGCGGACCCTCCGTGCAAACGCCCTAGGGTGTAGGGCGTGGTTTGGGATTGGGCCTTAGACTACTGCAACTCCCTCCTGGCTGGTCTACCTGCATGTGCCATCCGACCTCTGCAGCTCATCCAGAATGCAGCAGCTCGTCTCGTCTTCAACCTTCCTAAATGTTCCCACACCACACCGCTCCTCCGCTCCCTTCACCGGCTCTTTCGACTCCACTTCGAGCAATAAAATGACTAACAAAGCACTTATATACTAATAAAGGACTGGCTTATCTAAAGCCTGTTGAGTAACACTTGAAATGTTTTGGCTCTATGAAACCTGATGTACTTATATGATTCTGTTTTCTTCAAGTTTGTATCTTTTTGGTCGAATGCACTTATTGTAAGTCGCTTTGGATAAAAGCGTCAGCTAAATGCAATGTAATGTAATATGTTGCCATAAGACTGATTTGGTTTACTTTTTGAGTACTCCTCTGTCAAAGTCCCCTCCTGAGAACAAAAATGCCTGTCTTTCTGCTATATGTGATAAGCGATAAAAATACTTTTAACCATAAATTCTTAGGAAGACTGATATTTGTTGACTCAGTACTAGTTAGACTACTAGCACAAATACTATAAAATAATTTTACTGTACACTTTCTGAGTAATCCTCTGTCAAAGTCCCCTACTGAGTACAAGAACGAGTGTTTCACTATTATCTATGAAGAGGGATACAATGAGTATTTGCCATCCATTCTTAATGAGACTGATATTGTTGGACTGGTTAGACTACTTCCAAAAATACATTGAAGTACTTTTACTGTGTCCTTTGTGAGTAATCCTCTGTCTGAGTCCCCCTTTGAGTACAAAAACAAGCTACCTCTGCTATCTTTGACGAGGGATAAAACATATTTTTTGCCATAAGTTCCTCATAAGACTGATATAGTTGGAATCAGTTGGAATTAGACAACTATCACAATTACTATTAAATACTTTTACTGTGTACTTTGTGATTAATCCTCTGTCTAAGTTATGGAGCTATTTCAGGGTCATAAGTTTTGATCATTCAAAAAAATACAATTTATTTGAAAGTTCAAGTTTTTATCCTGATCTTTGAAAAATACAATGATTTATTCAAACCAAAAATAAGTATTTGAAATCGTTTTTCAGGTTGAATATTATTTTGATTCAGTTCAGCAATTTTTTTGAATAAAATATTTATTAGAGTAGTTTGGCCTCCTGAGTGACAGCCCTCCCTCTGTCATGTTGCCTTCATGGATGTTAGGTAGTGCGAGAAATATAACTCAACACTTTCTATACACAATACTCCCGTGATTGGTGGAAAACAAAACTGATACCAGCGTCAAAGTTCCGTTAAGCGAGCTGTTGAGCATCGTAGTTGGCAACAATCGCGGTATAAGAGCAATAACAGGGCCAAAGTTTGAAAGCGAAAAAAAAAGATCTGAAAGCGAAAAAAAAAGATCTGAAAGTGAAAAAAAAGATCTGAAAGTGAAAAGCAATGTGAAACCTGAAAAAACAAGATTTGAAACTGAAAAAATAATTGTTTTGAATCTGAAAACGTGAAATCTGCAACTGAAAAAAATAAGGATTCAAATATCAAAATATGTATTAAAGTGAAATATGAAAATAAATATTTTATTCAAAAAAATTGCTGAACTGAATCAAAATAATATTCAACCTGAAAAACGATTTCAAATACTTATTTTTGGTTTGAATAAATCATTGTATTTTTCAAAGTTCAGGATAAAAACTGTATTTTTTTGAATGATCAAAACTTATGACCCTGATATTACATTACATGTCACTTGATAGACGCTTTTATCCGAAGCGACTTACATACTCAGTACTGTGGACATCCCCACAGGAGCAATTTGGGTGAAGTGTCTCAGGGACACAACGACATGCTGACTGCAGTGGGGTTTGAACCCTGATCCCAACACCAAGGCTCTATCCACTGCGCCACACGCCTCCCTGATATAGCGCCATACTAACCCCTAGATTCCACCGGGAGCGTCTGCGCTGCGTTACGGCTACGCCACGCCACGCTGCGGCGTTTTTAGCGATCGCGGCCACTCTAGTCAATGGGTGCTATTCCACCAGACCCGCTGCGCCACGCTGCGCCGCGGCTCGAAGCGTCCCAGAAGCGCCTCGGCGCAAGGAAATTCTAAAATATAGGATGAATCCTATTTTTGATGCGGCGCAGCGCGGCGCAGCCGTAGCCCAGGCAGGATGTGGAACGTGCATCCGGCCCAGGCCCATCCCCCAAATAAATGTCCAGGAAATATGCCCAAATCAACAACAACTGCGAGCCTGCACACACGACGCTCCGCTTCCGCAACGTTTTGAAACGCGCCCGGTGGGTTATGACGCAGGAGGAGGTCGCAGCGTGGCGTGGCGTAGACGTAGCGCAGCGCAGACGCTCCCGGTGGAATCTAGGGGTAAGTCCCCTCCTGAATCAGAATCAGAACACCTTTATTAGAGCCAAAGACAGCTTGAGTTCATGAATGCCTGTCTTTCTGCTATATGAGACTGATCCTGTTGGACTGGTTAGACTACTACCAACATAACCATGATGTACTTTTACTGTGTACTTTGTGAGTAATCCTCTGTCAGTCCCCATACAAGCTAATTCTCCCATCTTTGATGAGGGATAAAACATATTTGTTGCCATAAATTCTTCATGAGACTGACACTGTTGGCTAGTAAGACTACTCCAACGAGTACTATGAAGTACTTTTATCCAATCCAATCCACTTTATTTATATAGCACATTTTAAAAACAGAGGGTTTGCCAAAGTGCTTCACAATGAACATAACATTATAATAAAATATCATATTACAGGAATAGATAAAAGGCACACATAGGAATAGATAAAAGGCACACATAGGAATAGATAAAAGGCACACATAGGAATAGATAAAAGGCACACATAAGAATAGATCAAAGGCACATAGAGGCTATGGACACTAGACAATAAAAGCATAAAATAGGAAGTGCATAGCTCAGACTGACTCGAAAGCGAGGGAAAAGAGGTGGGTCTTTAGGCGGGACTTAAAAGTTTGGAGAGTGGGCGACAATTTGACATGAGGGGGCAGGTCGTTCCACTTTTACTGTGTACTTTGTGAGTAAACCTCTGTACCCTCCTGAGTACAAGAATGCATGTTTTCGTAATATTCTCTTCATGAGACGGATATTGTTGGACGTTTTAAGAGAATAAGGTAGACACAGGATATCAATACTGTTTCCAGCCATTACTCCAGCAGCAGCATTCAGAATGTGAGCATTTTGGCACTCAAATATTCTGCTATGTTTGAACCTCAGGGATATTTAAATATGAGTTATTCAACATGACCTGGTGCTCTCTCAGACTATTCTTTAGGCCTGTGCACAACCAGCACACACCTCTCCTCCCTCTCTCTGCGTGTGCGTGTGTGTGTGTGTGTGTGTGTGTGTGTGTGTGTGTGTGTGTGTGTGTGTGTGTGTGTGTGTGTGTGTGTGTGTGTGTGTGTGTGTGTGTGTGTGTGTGTGTGTGTGTGTGTGTGTGTGTGTGTGTGTGTGTGTGTGTGTGTGTGTGTGTGTGTGTGGTCGTGGTCAAAGTGAAGTATGAAAGTACCAAAATATGGTCATCCTGAAATAATGCATTAACAACATTGGTAATGACCTTATGGGATGCTGGAGGCGTGTGGCGCAGTGGACTACTGCGTTGGTGTTGGGATCAGGGGTCACAGGTGCAAACCCCACTGCAGTCAGCATGTCGTTGTGTCCCTGAGACACTTCACCCAAAGTGCTCCTGTGGGGATTACCCACAGTATTGAGTATGTAAGTCACTTTGGATAAAAGCGTCTATCAAGTGACATGTAATGTAATGTGGACTAATTATAACGAGCCAAACATTCCGTTTCATCAGGACATGCATCACACCATTACTTGTATATAGACTCTCCTTGCACTATTTCTATCCTATTTTATTTGTATTTACTTGCACAATTTTAACTGTATTATTGTGTTGTATTGTTGGAGGAAAATGTGACCTAAGATTTTCATTTATCAATTTAAACTGTAGCTATGTACAAATGACAATAAAAGCCTTGAAACTTGAATCTTAAAAGCATCTCAGGGTCTACCGCGCCCTCCAGTGGGCGAATGAGGAACTGAACACAACATATTTCCCCCTTTGTTTAGTGAGTTTATCAGGTGAAATAAAACGACCTTTTAGGCTGTAAAACTATTTAAACTTTAATGTCATATTAGCTTTAGTAAAATAACATATGATCAACAGTTTTATTTTTTATTGACACAATTCTCCTACAAACCCTCGAGGCTCATCGTAACAGTCAAGAATGTAACTTGGTGTTGATACAGTGCAAAAACATACAGCAAACAAAAAATACAATGTTTTTGCTTTACGAACATGTGTGTGTGCAACATAAATAAGTCCAATAATGAGAAAAGTTTCTGGGTGTTTTTGTCTCTCATGTATTGGAGCCAATTTGCAAAAACTTTGAGTTCATTCTTCCATCCGTTGATATGAGGTTTAGCTTTCAAATATTTACATTTATGAATAAAACGTCTACTCAACAAAATCAAGTTGTTTAACAGAAAGTCCACGTTGTTATCCTTCTGTCATCCTAGTCTCGGAACGACCAAGTGACTACCGAGGTGCCCCTGAGCAAGGCGCTGCCCTACACTGCTCCCCGAGCGCCGACCTAATGGCTGCTCACTGCTCCTAACACTAGGATGGGTCACATGCAGAGATCGTCCGGCAGTGGCTCAGTCAGTAGGGGCTTGGACTGTGAGCTGTAGGGTCGCCGGTTCAAGTCCCCGACCTAAATATTGGGTGTGAACTGCTACTTGGAGAGGTCCCAGTTCACCTCCTGCTCTGCCGTGGTGCCCTTGAGCAAGGCTCCGGACACCCCCCCCACCCCCATTGCTCCCCGGGCGCTGTACAATAGCTGCCCACTGCTCCTAGTGCTAGACTCCTGGTACTAGGATGGGTTAAAAGCAGAGAACAAATGTCACTGTGTGTGCTCTGCATGTGAGACCATTCTATCTATCTTCATAAGTACTGTGGCTTTAATCGACATCACATTTATAGGGTGTATTAATATACCTTTACATTGAAGCCAGCTCTGAAACATGAGCCAACATATATTAGAGACTGTATATGTTCTACAGTCTCAATATCTTTCCACATGAATTGTTATCCAAATTAAATCTTACATGTAAGAAGTGGTTGGATGGATAAATATGAAATATTAGCGGCTAAAGGCATACATTCAACAACATCACTTAAATTACATTCAAAGTTAGGGAAAAGAAGGTGGATGAACTCAAGATTATAGCAGGCTTAACAAAGCTAAACACAACACTGGCAATGAATAAACCATAAGTAAGTATATGACAGTGTTAGATGGTTCCACAATGAAAATGATCTATTTCACACTCAAATGAAGTACCATATATCTTCAGATTATACACTGCCATACTTCAGAAGGACCGAATCACTCGAGTATGAATTAAGACTCAGGTGTCGACACTGTCTGTAAAATAAAAAGTCAAAATGGCAAAAGAACATTTCAAATCTCATGTAAATAAGGATATCGAATTATCAAAGGCTAATGATTGTAATATCTTTCAGACAAACACGTTTATTTCCAGGTAGGTAAACACATCGGAGGAATTTGACTTGGTGTCGTGGTGCATACATAAAAGTAAAATAAAGATTAAAAAACACAGATAGAGAACTAGAAAAATATTTAAAATAATAAAAAAACATAGTAAAATATAACAGTATTTACATTGCAATGGAATGGAATAAGAAGGAATGAAATATGGAATACAAATTGGCAGTAATAATAAATAATAATTTTAAAAAAACAGATATTGTTGTACATTGTGTGCATTAATGTAATGCATAGAGTCTGCGTTGTGGCTGAGGTAAAGTGGTATTGTGGTATAATTATCATTGGTAATGAAGGTAGATGAGTGGTAACACATTACATGTCACTTCTTTGGCTTTAGGAAGGATAGGATAAGTTAAATATATGTTGAACAGTAGAACCGCCCATGCTGTCACTGGATCTGTCACAGGACCACAGTGTTGTTGTGAAGACGGAAGTGAGAGGAGGACTTCCCTCTGGACAATTCTTCATTTGGAAACAGTTAAAGTAATACACCACCACCTGCTCAGTCATGACTACTGCGTACAAAAACAGGTTGGACACATCTAAAGGTGTGTTTTAGCATGATGTGCATGACATTCAGAATCTGCTGCTACATCAGTTATTGTATCCACTAGCATCCTAACTGCTAACTGACAATAACTTCACTGTTTAGCTAGCAGCAGCTCAGCTAATCAAACAAAAGACAAGTTTAGGGCAATACATGCAAGGATAATACATGTGTGAATCCTCATGTGATCTAAATGTAATGTCAAGATACAAAGATAACGGTAACAAACACTGCAACTTCATCGTTTCATGTAGCTAGGTAGGCTAGCTAGCTCCCTGTTAGCACATCAGCTGATACACCGTACTTCCTTAAGGCTAATAGTTAGTTAGCATATCCAGCTAGCTCCATTATCTGACAAGGGGGAAAACAGACAGAAGTGTAGAAGTACTCATATCTTGTTCTTGAGTAAAAGTAGAAGTACACAGATCTTGTACTTGAGTAAAAGTAGAAGTACTCAGATCTTGTTCTTGAGTAAAAGTAGAAGTACTCATATCCTGTACTTGAGTAAAAGTAGAAGTACTCAGATCTTGTTCTTGAGTAAAAGTAGAAGTACTCAGATCTTGTACTTGAGTAAAAGTAGAAGTACTCAGATATAGTACTTGAGTAAAAGTAGAAGTACTCAGACTTTGTACTTGAGTAAAAGTAGAAGTACTCAGATCTTGTACTTGAGTAAAGTAGAAGTAGTCATATCTTGTACTTGAGTAAAAGTAGAAGTACTCTGATCTTGTACTTGAGTAAAAGTAGAAGTACTCAGATCTTGTGCTTGAGTAAAAGTAGAAGTACTCTGATCTTGTGCTTGAGTAAAAGTAGAAGTACTCTGATCTTGTACTTGAGTAAAAGTAGAAGTACTCAGGTCTTGTACTTGAGTAAAAGTAGAAGTACTCAGATCTTGTACTTGAGTAAAAGTAGAAGTACTCTGATCTTGTGCTTGAGTAAAAGTAGAAGTACTCTGATCTTGTACTTGAGTAAAAGTAGAAGTACTCAGGTCTTGTACTTGAGTAAAAGTAGAAGTACTCAGATCTTGTACTTGAGTAAAAGTAGAAGTACCAGAGTGTAGGAATACTCTGTTACAGTAAAAGTCCTGCATTCAAAATGTTCCTCAAGTAAAAGTAGAAAAGTATTATCATCAAAATATAGTGAAAGTAGCGACAGTAAAAGTAGTGATTGTGCAGATTGGTCCATTTCAGAATAATATATATGATATGTTTTATAATGATTGATCATGAAAGTGTTCTCAAAGCTGGTAAAGGTGCAGCTAGTTTGAATGACTTTGTATACTGCAGGGTAGCTTGTGGATTTACTCCAGGTGGAACTAAAGTCTGATTTAACACTTGGTTATATTTCACATCATTCATCCACATCTGTGAAGTAACTAAAGGGATTAAATACATGTAGTGCAGAAAAACTTCCACCGTTGTTTGTGTCTGTGTATTGCACGTCTTATTTTATTTTGTAAGTGTTATTAATTCCTTCTTTAACCCTTGTGCCCTCCTCGGGCATTTTTGTATGTTTTCTGACTTTATTTTTTGATTGGTGATAATTTCAGCGGCGTTACAGCTTTTGGCATGGATTTTTGCAAGAAGTCTTCTTTTGAGTCAAATCTTTCAAATTTCAAATTTTTGAAATCTAATGTCGTTTACTCTTACATGTTTTGTATACTCTCGTGATGCATTTTGCACCCTCTGGACACCTTCGTGGCAAAAATGTACACGCCCCAAAAAAACGCTATTAAATCATCATATATCAATATTCTTTCTACTTTTTTTTTCACGAATCACTTGAACAACTTCTAACGTACCCAAAACTACCAAACATTCAATAATTTTCTGGATTTCAACCCTTTAAATGTCTGTTTAATTATTTGCATTATTTATTACAAAAACACAAAACCTCAATTATTCTCCATATAATAATTAGTAGGGGGATGGGGCTTTGGTGGCTATTGACTGCATTATTATTTTTTACGTAGTGTCAGATTCTACCTCTGGACACCTTCGTGGCCAAACATGCCTCATTGACTTCCATTCAAACCACATTTTTTGATCTCACTGCCATTGCAGTATAAAACCATGCATTTTGTAATGTCAGCATTTCATTTAGAAGAAAAGTAGTGATATTTGATATTTCTACTCTATTCCACCAGATTCAACCATTTTCCCACTGTAGGCCGATGCATGACATTCTTACATTTTTGCAGTTATATTATGGAGCCGTGTGACTACCAGGGGGCCCCGAGAGTGGTGTGTGTGTGTGTGTGTGTGTGTGTGTGTGTGTGTGTGTGTGTGTGTGTGTGTGTGTGTGTGTGTGTGTGTGTGTGTGTGTGTGTGTGTGTGTGTGTGTGTGTGTGTGTGTGTGTGTGTGTGTGTGTGTGTGTGTGTGTGTGTGTGAATCTGTAAGCATGCACGGATCATTTCATGGGTAAAAAAAGACCATCTTTTGAGGGATGTGTCTTTGAAGAGGTGCTTGATTACTCAAAAACAAAAAACAACTGTTAGTGTGTTTATGCACCTGGCTGCCAAAGATAAACATGCAGTTTCACCAAGGGCTTATTTCATTAGTGAGCAGAGAAGGAGAAAGACCTGGAGCAAAGAGAAGGAACTCAAATGAAGAAGCATTTCAGTGCAGAAGAGACTTCAGAAATAATCTTGCAGCCTTCATCTGCCAGCGAGCTGCAGGACTCATCTGAAGAAGACACACGGATCGAGGGGGGGTCTGACACTGAATGCTCTCTGGAGTCCAGCAGTTCCTCTGACCCTTCCTCTGATGGATGGATGGATGGTGGGTGGTGATGTCAAATCACTAAGCTGCCAGTGCCTCGAGTTTACAGCTAATTAGCTAAAAGACAATAACATATATAGCTAACTAAGGTAGGCTACTAGCTAATGGATAAGTTAGCTCAAGGTTTAGCTAAGGCAATTTATCATGGGCATACAGGCTAATGTACTGAACTTAAGGGGAGACACTAAAGGTGAATACAATAAAATGTGTATCTAATAACGTCATCACAATCACCACATTGATATGCAAAGTAGGCGTTAACTAGGCCTAATTAAAATGCGCTAATTTGCATGCAGTTACCGTCTTTGTTAGCTGATTATTTTGTAGAATTCTGTTGAGTACAATTGCGTGAGTGTGAGGGTATTCAAATAAATTGGTCAGTAAGTCAGAGATGTGCAACTATATTTAACTTTTTGTTTTAAAACATTTTTTTATAAATGATTATGGGAAGTGCCCTTTTTCTCACTTGAGCTCCCGTCCCCCAACATTTCTACACACACACACACACACACACACACACACACACGGAGAGGGAGGATCGGTGTGTGCTGGTTGTGCACAGGCCTAAAAAATTGTTGTTCTACCAGCTGAGAGAGCACGAGGTCACATGCTGCAGGACTTGCCGGTCTGCTGCTGGAAATGACACACACACACACACACATACACACACCACTCTCGGGGCCCCCTGGTAGTCACACGGCTCCATAATATAACTGGCAAAAATGTAAGAATGTCATGCATCGGCCTACAGTGGGAAAATGGTTGAATCTGGTGGAATAGAGTAGAAATATTACATATCAATACTTTTCTTCTAAATGAAATGCTGACATTACAAAATGCAGTTTTATACTGCAATGGCAGTGAGATCAAAACATGTGGTTTGAATGGAAGTCAATGAGGCATGTTTGGCCACGAAGGTGTCCAGAGGTAGAATCTGACACTACGTAAAAAATAATAATGCAGTCAAATCAACTTTGTTGTTAATCTTTGACATATCCAAGACTCTAATAGCCACCAAGCCCCATCCCCCTACTAACTATTATATGGAAAATAATTGAGGTTTTGTGTGTTTTTGTAATAAATAATGCAAATAATTAAACAGGCATTGAAAGGGTTAAAATCCAGATATGTTTTCAAATGTTTGGTAGTTTTGAGTACGTTAGAAGTTGTTTAAGTTATTCATGAAAAAAAAGTAGAAAGAAATATTGATGTAAGATGATTTAATAGCAGTTTTTTGGGGCGTGTACATTTGTGCCACGAAGGTGTCGAAAGGATGAAAATTCGAGGAGGGCACAAGGGTTAAAACATCCCATACCATACTATCTAACTCACATGTGTCAAACTCAAGGCCCGGGGGCCAAATCAGGCCCTTGGTGGATTTAATTACTAATTACTATTAGATCTGGCCCTCCGGTATATTGCACGCACCTTCACTCCATCCTGAGGGTCTCCTCAGCTCAGAGCCTGACCCCAAACATTGATGAACTTGCACCCAAGATGAGATGCCAAGTATCTGCTTGAACTAGCATCACAGAGCAGCACACTGAGTTTAATGGATGTTTCCTTCTGCACTTTCTTTCTTGAGACAACAGGGCATGTTTGGTTTTCTCTTTGAGGGAAATAGTTTTGTTGAAGCTGTTGTTGGCCTGTGGAAAAATGTACTCATAAGAAATGACTCTGGAGAAGCTGCAGATAGAGCCATAAGAAATGAATGCAACTGATTATTTAATGTTTAATGTTGTTTTTATAGGCAATAATTTAAGCTTTGTTAGTTCCAGGTTTAATATGTGCAATAAGTTCATTTCAATAAGTTCAGCAATAATCATTGAACCAGTCCGGCCCTCCACTAGTACCTTGTTGTCTTGGTAATTGCACAAAGCTGAAATAGGCCACAAATAATCACATTTTTCTCATAAAAAAAAATGTATCTGATAATTCAAATTGAATATAATCTATCGTTGCAGCTTTGACCACACTATTTAAAATGTTGTTCTCCTCCATCTTTATTTTAGTTATATCATAACCCTATTAACCAACCTGCACCATGTTTGTTCCTCCTAAATCCTTCAGGCTGATTCTACTTTACCTCACAAGAGTATGAACTATATGTTATTATGTTTTTGTGTTAAATAAAGCCATTTTGAAAAATGAATTTTACTGAATGTTAAATGTTACAAAAACTTTTTGTACCCATTTTTTATTTTGGCCCACTGTGTATTTGAGTTTGACCCCCCTGACCTAACTAATTCAAACTAACAGCATTTGTTCTGGCTGACAATGAACGTACAGAATGCTGCCCCCTTAAATAAATACCTTTCTGTTAATGTATCGTACGTTGACATTGTAGTACTGAGCATACATCAGATATTAAACTGGTTCTACCTCCTGTCTCATTTCAGAACACAGGAATTCAAAGTAGCGTTGAGTGAAGAGAACCTCAATCTGAAGACGCTGAGGGAGCTGTGCTTCAGCGGTAACTTCAACATCTTAATGTTTATTTATCTGAGTATTTCATTGTTCTGTATTTGACCATCCTTTTCTCAATTCAACCCAGGAATCCCGTTTGAAGGAGGCATACGAGCCCTTTGTTGGAAAGTAAGTAAATGTTGTGCACCACATGGAAGAACTTCAGTTATGATAAACCTCATTGTTTAGCTGCTATTCGACTCTCTGTAGATTTGGGTACTAGCACCGCCATGACACTACAAATTGTGCACTAAATAATTGAAAAGGTTGTAATGAAATTGACTGAAAGCATGTTCCTTAACTCAGTTTTCTGAGGTTTGCTCATGACTAGTCAGTTGGATTTATAAGTCTTTACTGCTCCAAATGTGCTGTATGAAGGCCACATATTACGTTAATTGACCCTTATACATTTACCCGACCTCCTCCTCTCCACGTGTTGTCTTTCAGAATAACATCACACAAAAGTAAATTAAAAAGAAACGTGCTAATGCAGACCTAAGGTATTACTACTCAACAATGAAAGGTTTTTATAGCCTCAGGTTACACATTTGTCTGAGGGGGTTTTACATACAACCCCATCATTCAATTCAGAGTTAAAAATCCCCCCAAAAGAAAACTCACTATTAACTGTAAACCAGTATGGACTTATTCTACACTGGGAACAGCAGACCTGGTTATGATATTGCAGGATTTAGGATGGTTGTGGATTTCTTTAGACATACTGTAAATTGACAATTTTACTCTGCAAAAAATATCCCAGGCAAAATACAGCAACTAGTTACATGGTATGGGTTAACAAATACAATGTCAAATCTTAGTTTATCTGGAGAGTCCTTTGTGTCACTACTAGGCAATCGTAATTTCATCTGCTTGCAATGACAATATCGTTTCCCGGATAACAATAAAAAAAACACTCACCGATTTCATGTGTGATTCACAAGGCCTGAGGCTGTTTATTATCAAAATCAAGTCAAAGTCAAAGTATGATGGTGCCCTGTCACCGTGAATGGAGCTTGCTGGGAAAACACAACTTTTACTCAGTTCATATCAACACAATTATATTTATACAACTGTTTTTAAGCCAGTGGGAATGATGCTTTATTCGTATCCATCGCGATTGCCTCTGTAGCCTCCTCCTCCACCTCCTGAGTATCCACCGCTGCCTCCGCCGGATCTGTAGCCGCCGCCACCTCCGCCGGAACGACCCTCGGATCCGTAGCCATAGCTTCTTTCTCCTCCGCCGCCGCCACCATAGCTTCTCTCACCGCCGCCATATCCTCCTCTCCCGCCTCTCCCGCGCCCGAATCCGCCGCCTCCTCTTGATCCTCCACCACCGCCTTTTCCTGCCTCGTCGACGCGGATTGACCGGCCATCAAGGGAGGTTCCGTTCATGCCGTCCATTGCTTCTTTGGCATCCTCGGCGTTGTCGTACTTCACGAAGCCGAAACCGCGGGAATTCCCGGTCTCTTTGTCTCTGATCACGTCCACCTTCTCGATGGTTCCATACTTGGAGAAGGCCGCAGCCAGAGATTCCTCGTTGGTGTCGAAGCTGAGGCCACCGATGAAAAGTTTACCTTCGTCCGACATGTTGTTTAAGTCGTTTTGGGCTTTTCAGTAGTAGGAGACTATTGAATCTGAAGAGCAGAGGAAGGCACGGGTGCTAGTCGTAGAGACGGCGTAGAAATGACCGCATGGAACAGACGCATGGATCTTTAAGGCCGCAGTGAAAGGCAATATCCGGTGACGCCGGTACCACGTGAGTTCCGCCCAGTTTAAGCCCCGACTCTTTCTGTGAAAAAGCGGGATTTTAATTATAATGTGACTGTTATGTATGTTAAAGAGGTACGGGGGGGGGTTTCATAGGACTTAAGGTGTTATTTCTCCGTTTTTTATCCATTTAATGTTATTGTGAGGGCTTTAGAATGTGAACTATGAGTATTGTCTGGTCCTCACTTGGCAACAGAAAGGTGGCGGTAATGCGCCATTAAGCTGGATGCAAACAGCCATACAACTCGAGAAAGAAGAAGAAGCCCTGTGAGAAGTGAACGTGAACACGTGTTTATAACAGACTGTTTCCAACAATACTCACAAAATGAATCATATTTCACATGACACATATCTTCCATACACTGTGGCATTAACATGGCATTTTTTAGACGGATAAATCAGGGGGAAAGGGGTCTTTGGTCCGTGTACTTTTTGTCAGTTTGATTTTTCGTTTGAACCAAAAGCCAAAAAACGAAAATACCAGCCTTTTTTCGTTTTTGATTTAAAACGAAAAAACGGGAAACCAAAGCCATTTTCCCGTTTATGTTGTCTGAATCAAAAGACGGATAACGAGAAGACCTAATTAAAAAAACGGTCCGATTTTGGTTTTTGATAACAACTTCATTCAATTTTCCGTTTTGTATTGAAGAAGGAAGAAAAGCAGTCCGGTGGACCGGAAGTTAAAGAACATATTTCAAAATAAAAGACCCAGAAGTCTGACGAGGATACATTTATTTCTGCATTCACATGCCGATATGTGTTTATAGAGATTAATATAAGTATGCAAGCTCTGTGCATAACTTTATTTCGCTGACTTCCGGTTTGTACGACCTCCGGTTTGTAGGCCTACTGCGTCCAGCTTGTTGCTGTGTGGTGCTTGAGTTGGACCGGTACTCACCGGTACGCAGTACCGGGACTTCTGATTTTTACCCATCTGCGTACCGTTACTTCTTACTGCGTACCGGCCCCTCATGACGCATCTAGGTATGCATATTTGTTGCGTTTATTCCCGTGTCCTCCCTGGCAGCTCCATTGATTCCCTCTCTTCTTTCCTGCTGACAGATGGTGAGTGTACTCAGGGACGAGGAGTCATTTAACCAGCCGCCAGTAGGAGTCAGGCTTTAGCCATCTCCGCTGCCTTTCATACTTTTTTTTAAGTACAGTGAGCCTTTCTAAAATATACAGTAAAGAGACAAAGCCACCAGCATTATAGGATACTATACCTGATGCAGGCACATGTATAGGCTACATCATGTTCTCTATGAGAGCCCCGGACACCTCCCTGATTAGTCGTGGAAAAACATGCAATTTCTGAACGTTACAGTAAATATTCTGTTTTTAAAAAACACTTTTCCTTGTCTGTTAAAGTTTTTTTGTGTTTCTTTTTAATTACTGAATCAAAGATATGAGGATAAGGATAGAGGGAGTCGTATGTTATACAGATTGTAAAGACCTTTGTGCCAAATTCTTGTTTTTCGGCTGTATAAATCAAATTGACTTGAAACAGTTGCTGATTTAGAGTACTGGCACCTTTTGTATTCCAATTCAAGCACTGGTGTCAACAACGTCATGTTTGTTGCATACCTGCAAGATTTACCTGTGACAAATGTCAGCGATGTGAACAGAACTGTTGCCCTACTTTCACCTGCACCCAGCAGCAAGTGGGAGAACAATATATCATACAGTCGACCCCTAAAACAGTTCACACAGTAATGGAACAGTTGTTAAGCATGATTTTGTCCAACTAGTCTACATTATGAACTTGATGTTTGTCTAAACTGCTAAGAAGCTGACAGCTGAGTTAGAACAGAAAGACATGCAGGCCATAATCACTAGACGCTCAAAAGAGGAATGTGTGTGTGAGGCTTACATGAACTGAATTGAAACACTGTCCATTAGTTGATTAATAAACAAGACATTCAAGTCAAAGTTTAAGCATTTGTAGCACGCTGTAAATATGGACTATGAATGAACACATGCAATGTGGAAACACACAAATGGGGCGAAGCCTGCGAGCTAGTTCAGGCAGTCAACTCGAGCACTTATGCTGCATTCATACATAACGCCCCTTGCCACTCTACAACCAACCAAACAGAGTCTCCTTAATATGCCGCTCTATTTAACCTGCCTGATATCTCTCTCTGCATTGCTTGCTGCTGCTATTGCTGCAGCTACTTCCACGTCGCTGCTGCTCGCCTGCCCCACCACCACCCCAGCTTCCACCTGTAGGCTCGGGGGGTTAGTTATTTAATCATCACTCATCGTGCTATGTTATATCTGTGGAGTGATGAGGCCTAGACGCCAAACTCAACTATATGCTGATTCTAATAAACATGTTAAAGAAACACGTGAGTTGTCTGACTGAAATAGGTTTATTCTCAATACTCATAACAGTATCAGACACAATGACTTTACTGAGAGTGAAGATGACATGAACATAGTTACTGTATGGTACTGAAGACAAAATACAGTATATTGCATTTACCTCTTCCTCTAATTCTCTCTCCAAAATTGGCCTCCATTGTTGTGCACAACAAAGTGTTCAAGCTCAGGTTTCTAAGTGATCTAATTGGTTACATGGCTTTTAACATGTGCATTCTGGGTGCAGGGGTTTGATAATTGAGTGTGGTATTTCAGTGGCAGTCTTTAGCAAACAACACACAGGCTGTCGCTTTTGAATAACGTATCTAGTGTAGGCTAAATAAGAGTGTAGTAATTTGCAAAAAGTGTATTTTGGAATATCAAACTTAGTGTAAAGCAGACGATGCTTATGATTTAGCATATCTGTCCAATAGATGAAAGGCAACTTGAGTTTGTGGTTTCAATAATTGGGCCAAAAGCACCAGTTTGTCTTGGTAATTGCACAAAGCTGAAATAGGCCACAAATAATCACATCTGATAATTCATATTGAATATAATCTATCGTTGCAGCTTTGACCACACTATTTAAAATGTTGTTCTCCTCCATCTTTATTTTAGTTCATATCATAACCCTATTAACCAACCTGCACCATATGTTTGTTCCTCCTAAATCCTTCAGGCAGATTCTACTTTACCTCACAAGAGTATGAACTATATGTTATTATGTTTTTGTGTTAAATAAAGCCATTTTGAAAAATGAATTGTACTGAATGTTGTTAAATGTTACAAAAACTTTTTGTCTTGATCAGATTTTGAGTCTGTTACAAATTACATTACATTGCATTTAGCTGACGCTTTTATCCAAAGCGACTTACAATAAGTGCATTCGACCAAGAAGATACAAACTTGAAGAAAACAGAATCATATAAGTACATCAGGTTTCATAGAGCTAAAACATTTCAAGTGCTACTCAACTGGCTTTAGATAAGCCAGTCCTTTGTTAGTATATAAGTGCTTTGTTAGTAATTCTATCGCTCGAAGTGGAGTCGAAAGAGATGAGTTTTCAGTCTGCGTCGGAAGATGTGTCGGCTTTCTGCTGTCCTGATGTCAATGGGGAGCTCATTCCACCATTTTGGAGCCAGGATAGCAAACCCACGTGTTTTTGCTGATGGGAACTTGGGTCCCCCTCGCAGTGCTGGTGCAGCGAGCCGTTTAGCCGATGCAGAGCGGAGTGCACGTGCTGGTGTGTACGGTTTAACCATGTCCTGGATGTAGGAAGGGCCAGATCCATTCACAGCATGGTACGCAAGTACCAGTGTCTTGAAGTGGATTCTAGCAGTTACTGGAAGCCAGTGAAGGGAGCGGAGGAGCGGTGTGGTGTGGGAACATTTAGGAAGGTTGAAGACCAGACGAGCCGCTGCATTCTGGATGAGCTGCAGAGGTCGGATGGCACATGCAGGTAGACCAGCCAGGAGGGAGTTGCAGTAGTCTAGGCGTGAGATGACGAGAGCCTGGGCCAGAAGTTGCGTCGCTTTCTGGGTCAAGAGGGGACGTATCCTCCTGATGTTGTAAAGAGTGTATCTGCAGCAAATATGATCATTGCTTTATTTATCTGTATCTCATTACTCTGAACAACTACAGTGATTTAAGAAACACCATGACATAATTCTCAACACACATGATTGACATTAATCGTAAATATATCAACAGACATTTGAGGAAGCTGTGCATGTAGGTAGAGACACACAGAGGTCTGTTGTGTCGGTGTGTGAGCACACACACAAACTCCCAGCCAGGCTGCGGGTGTGTGTGTGTGTTCGGGCTGGTTTCGGGCTGGGTTTTGCTGTGTCTCGCAGACGGCCACTGGGCTCACAGGGAGGGGGGGCAGGAGCTCCAACAAGCCGTTTAGGACAGAAAGTGAATACACATACTATACAGAGATGCTGTATGAGAAACCAATGAGATTTTGGAAAATTGCACAATATACATCTATTTTAGTAGACCTCAACAATTGAATTAGGATCAGTAGAAATGGCCATGACATGGGACCTTTAATATCTCTGGCTAGCTATAGCTACTTGCTAATGGTTTAGCTTACCCCCGATTCAAAGTAATTTATGCTTTGCTTACATGTTCGCATAACTTGGAAGTTTACTGACATTTACATACCTTGTTTACCTGGCTCAGGTGGTGGCTCTGGGGTTGTTGTGTGAGCCACCACTTGAGAATTGTCGTATTTTTTAAGAAACATTTTTCTTATGTCCATCTTCAAAAACTTTGAGTCCGACTGACAGTTTAAACATTGTCACAGCTCACAGGATAGGTACCTGTCTTCTTCTTCTTCTTCTTCTTCTTCTCTTGGTTTTTGGCGGATTGCAAACAACTTTAAAGGTGCATACCGCCACCTACTGTACATGAGTGTGAATCCTCATATCATTCCATCTCTCAACTCATGGACGTAATATCTATGATCTTTCCTGACCTAATGTTAAATTATTTTTCCTACCCCAGTTTCACTCAGAAAGCTAAACAGTGCCTTTCTGGTAGCTCTTACTCCCTCTCCTTCTGTTCCCAGAATACCAACCACACTCCATTCCCTCTCTGCCTCTAAAACTTCATCATTTAGTTTTTCTCTTTCAGCTTTATAGATGTCACAATGTAATTAGATATGTTCCACATGTTCTTTAACTCTACAGCTCCTACACTTGTCACTGTCACTTTTCCCCATGACATACAGCGTACCATTCAATGCTGTGTGATTTAGTCTGAGTCTAGCTATCATGATTTCCTCCCTTCTGTTTCTTTCTTTATACATATTAATTGTAATTGTCTTTTGTACTTTGTGATACTCTACCCTCATGTGCAGGCGCCCAGCAGAACTGCATAGGTACCTGTCAGCCAATAAGACAGATGTTTATTTCCATTCAACTCTCTGGTTGGTCTGGTGTCTTGCCTCTGGTGCATTCACTGAACACGGGAAATTACAATTCTGCCGTCCTCTCATGATGAGGTTCAGGTAAAGCACGGTTAATGTATTATATGATTGAGGGAGAATTGTCCGGGGCGACGTCACTGTTAAGGACTAACGTTTATAATAAATACATTTGTATTGATTTTAAGATCTTTTCATACAATCATACGTATTGGGATCATTTGTATTAATGTGGACCGGAGGGAGAGGGTGACGAGCATAAGTTTCACTTTCCTTTTTTATTTCAATTCCAACTTTGGTCATGAAGAAAATGTTTCTCTGTTGTCCACGTTCATAAAGCATAAAGCAACAGCATCAGGGCACGGTGCAGAGTCTCTAGATGAGTTTACAGTAGTCCCTCGTTCTTATTAAACATCCATGTTGTAGTCCGCTGTATAGAAAACTGTAGTTTCCATAGTTTCCCATGTAGTTTCCCCACAGCAGCAGACGCACATTCATGACGTCCGCTGGCGCACCATAAATACGTCGGATAGTGAAAGTGCAGTCGGATTCTCAAAGCACCGCAGTCTCTTCTCCTAAGTACTTTTGAATTCTCCTATCCACTATCCCTTAACCCCGTGACGTTTCACACAGAGGTCAAGGGATAGACGATAGGAGCTGATTTTTGGACTATTCGACTGCAACCTATGGTTAACACACAGCGACAAGCTGGACACTGGATTTACCGACAGTACAAACCGGAAGTCAGCGAAATAAAGTTATGCACAGAGCTTGCATACTTGTATTAATCTTTATAAACGCATATCTGCATGTGAACGCAGAAATAAACTTATCCTCGTCAGACTTCTGGGTTTCAGGATTGAACTTTTAAAGCATTGCTATGATATCCTCGTGTCTTTTATTTTTGAAATATGTTCTTTAACTTCCGGTCCACCGGACTGCTTTTCTTCATTCTTCAATACAAAACGGAAAATTGAATGAAGTTGTCATCAAAAACCAAAATCGGACCGTTTTTTTAATTAGGTCTTCTCGTTATCCGTTTTTTGATTCAGACAACAAAACGGGAAAACGGTTTCCCATTTTTTAGTTTGTGATTTAAAACGAAAAATCAAACTAACAAAACGCACACGGACCTTTTTTTAATTAGGTTTTGTCGTTATCCCTTTTAAGATTCAGACAACATAAACGGGAAAATGGCTTTGGTTTCCCGTTTTTTCGTTTTAAATCAGAAACGAAAAATCAAAGAACACGGACCGCCTTTGTTCGAGACAAATGTGTCTTTATCGACAAACTCTCGCGAGACTTGACAACAAAGCCATTACGTTCGTCGAACTGTCGACATTTTAAATCTAACGTTGCCCAACGTTTACAAAAACGCCCTTTCTTACTGCCTTTTGTATTGTACACATGTTTGTTATCTTCCTTGAAATATTATTTTAGTTATTTAAAATATAAATACATTAGACTGAGCTCACAGGAGATTATCTTTGCTTGTCTTTGGTACTATCATGGTCTATTGAATGAGTGTCACGGCGCCATCTAGTGTTGAAATTAGGAACTGCATGGTGACACTTACATAAAGAATTTAAATATACATGAACATCGTATTTTATCATATGAACTGTTCAAATCACGGGCACACATACACATTTTAAAAGGGGGGGAAATAAGAGATTATAGGTGACACATTCGAATACAAATGATGCATAAGCAGATCATTTTTATTCATTGAATTTCAGGTTTAGTGGCACAACTACATAATATAAACTACTCAATTCATCCAATTATATTTTTAACTTGGTGCCATATTGCTGTAGTTCTTGGTTGAAGTGTTTTATTTTAGTCTTTTTTTAATGGATGGATTTTGTTAGCCCATCACAAAAAAAAAAATATGTTTAACCTCCTAATTCACAGAAAATAGAAGGATACTCCAATCTCTTCTAAAGCAGTTGTTTCATTTATGTTAATATTTTTTAATCTTTGCATAATAAGAGTGGTGCAGTGACGCGCCCTAAAACTCGGAAGTGAGTTAGCATTTTACCACTTCCGGTTCCCTCGGCAAAAAAGCAATGCAATTTCTCCATAAGATTTTGGAAAATAGCTTAAAATAACGTTTGTGGTTGACACGCATTTAAGAGATGGGTCACGTTTTGTTCTACGACATTAAATACATCAGCAGTGACCTCACTGGTGAGTTTACGTGTCTGAAAACCGATGGTTGTTAACACGTGGCTGAATAAGACTGCAGAAGTTGTCGAGGCCGTTGTACGTCATTACACCGTACACGCACACACTCCCGCTAAATTTGTTATACCTTTTACCCCGTGTTCTGCTTGAAAAAAAAAGTGTTAAATCTGTTCAAACGCTTCAACTTGTACCATTTTGAATCTGTATTTTTGAATAATTACAGTTTTTCTAGAGGGTCCTAGGCGACCGTAATTTCATCTGCTTGCAATCCGCGTAGCTAACGACTAATATCGTTACCCGGATAACAATAAAAAAAACACTCACCGATTTCATGTGTGACTCACAATGCCTGAGGCTGTTTATTATCAAAATCAACTCAAAGTCAAAGTATTATGGTGCTTTGTCACCGTGAATGGAGCTTGCTGGGAAAACACAACTTTACTTAGTCCATATCAACACAATTATATTTATACCACGGTTTTTAAGCCGGTGGGAAGAATGCTTTATTCGTATCCAGCGTCGCGGTTGCCTCTGTAGCCTCCTCCTCCTCCTCTGGAATATCCGCCGCCGCCGCCTCCACCTCCGCCGGATCTGTAGCCGCCGCCACCTCCGCCGGAACGACCCTCGGATCCGTAGCTTGATCGGTCGCCATAGCTTCTTTCTCCTCCGCCGCCGCCATAGCTTCTCTCACCGCCGCCATATCCGCCACCTCCACCGCCGCCTCTCCCGCGCCCGAATCCGCCGCCGCCTCTTGATCCTCCACCACCACGGCCGCCGCCTTGTCCTGCCTCGTCGACGCGGATTGACCGGCCATCAAGGGTGGTTCCGTTCATGCCGTCCATTGCTTCTTTGGCATCCTCAGCATTGTCGTACTTCACGAAGCCGAAACCGCGGGAATTCCCGGTCTCTCTGTCTCTGATCACGTCCACCTTCTCGATGGTTCCAAACTTGGAGAAGGCCGCAGCCAGAGATTCTTCGTTGGTGTCGAAGCTGAGGCCACCGATGAAGAGTTTACCTTCGTCCGACATGTTTTTTAAGTCGTTTTGGGCTTTTCAGTAGTAGGAGACTATTGAATCTGAAGAGCAGGCGCTGCAGGAGGAGGCACGGGTGCTGGTCGTTGAGACTGCTTAGGACTGAGAGACGCATGGAACAGACGCATGGAGTTTTAAGGCCGCACTGAGAGGCGATATCCGGTGACGGTACCACGTGGGTTCCGCCCAGTTTAAGCTCCGCCTCTTTCTGAGAAAATGCCGGATTTAAATTATAATGTGAAAGGGCACTGTTATATATGTTAAAGAGGTACGGGGAGGTTTTCATAGGACTTGTGTTATTTCTGTTTTTTTTTATCCATTTAATGTTATTGTGAGGGCTTTAGAATGTGAACTATGAGTATTGTCTGGTCCTCACTTGGCAACAGAAAGGTGGCGGTAATGCGCCATTAAGCTGGATGCAAACAGCCATACAACTCGAGAAAGAAGAAGAAGAAGCCCTGCGAAGTGAACGTGAACACGTGTTTATAACAGACTGTTTCACACAATACTCACAAAATGAATCATATTTCACATGACACATATCTTCCATACACTGTTGCATTTACATGGCATTTTTTAGACGGATAAATCAGGGGAAAAGGGGTCTTTGTTCGAGACAAATGGGTCTCATCGACAAACTCTCGCGAGATTAGATAACAAAGCCATTACGTTCCTCAAACTGTGTCGACATTTTAAATCTAACGTTGCCCAACGTTTACAAAAACGCCCTTGCTTACTGCCTTTTGTATTGTACACATGTTTGTTATCTTCCTTGATATATTAATTTAGTTATTTACAATATAAATACATTAGACTGAGCTCACAGGAGACAGGAAATGATCTTTGCTTGTCTTTGGTACTATCATGGTCTATTGAATTACATTGTCACAGGGCCATCTAGTGCTGAAATGAGGAATTGCATAGTAACACTTATATAAAGTATTTAAATATACATGAACATAACATCGTATTTTATCATGATATGCAGGGTCGTCTCTCTCTACAGGCCGATCATGCAGACTGCGTGGGGCCTCACCCATGGAGGGCCTCACCTCGCGGAGGGGGCCTCATCTTGCCGAAATGGCGGCGCACCTATGCGCTTATGCGGCGCAATTAGTGTGGCGCGGCACGGTTTCGCCGCTGCGAGGCTCCACTAGTAAAATATAACAGTATTTACATTGCAATGGAATGGAATAAGAAGGAATAAAATATGGAATACAAATTGGCAGTAATAATAATAAATAATAATAATAAAAAACAGATATTGTTGTACATTGTGTGCATTAATGTAATGCATAGAGTCTGCGTTGTGGCTGAGGTAAAGTGGTATTGTGGTATAATTATCACTGGTAATGAAGGTAGATGAGTAGTAACACATTACATGTCACTTCTTTGGCTTTAGGAAGGATAGGATAAGTTAAATATATGTTGAACAGTAGAACCGCCCATGCTGTCACTGGATCTGTCACAGGACCACAGTGTTGTTGTGAAGACGGAAGTGAGAGGAGGACTTCCCTCTGGACAATTCTTCATTTGGAAACAGTTAAAGTAATACACCACCACCTGCTCAGTCATGACTACTGCGTACAAAAACAGGTAGGACACATCTAAAGGTGTGTTTTAGCATGATGTGCATGACATTCAGAAATGCTGCTACATCATTTATTGTATCCACTAGCATCCTAACTGCTAACTGACAATAACTTCACTGTTTAGCTAGCAGCAGCTCAGCTAATCAAACAAAAGACAAGTTTAGGGCAATACATGCAAGGATAATACATGTGTGAATCCTCATGTGATCTAAATGTAATGTCAAGATACAAAGATAACGGTAACAAACACAGCAACTTCATCGTTTCATGTAGCTAGGTAGGCTAGCTAGCTCCCTGTTAGCACATCAGCTGATACACCGTACTTCCTTAAGGCTAATAGTTAGTTAGCATATCCAGCTAGCTCCATTATCTGACAAGGGGGAAAACAGATAGAAGTGTAGAAGTACTCATATCTTGTACTTAAGTACAAGTAGAAGTACTCAGATCTTGTACTGGAGTAAAAGTAGAAGTACCAGAGTGTAGGAATACTCTGTTACAGTAAAAGTCCTGCATTCAAAATGTTCCTCAAGTAAAAGTAGAAAAGTATTATCATCAAAATATAGTTAAAGTAGCAAAAGTAAAAGTAGTGATTGTGCAGATTGGTCCATTTCAGAATAATATATATGATATGTTTTATAATGATTGATCATTAAAGTGTTATCAAAGCTGTATATAATAATGTAATAAATAAATACATTTCTGTAAATGTATCGTACGTTGACATTGTAGTACTGAGCATACATCAGATATTAAACTGGTTCTCACCTCCTGTCTCATTTCAGAATACAGGAATTCAAAGTAGCGTTGAGTGAAGAGAACCTCAATCTGAAGACGCTGAGGGAGCTGTGCTTCAGCGGTAACTTCAACATCTTAATGTTTATTTATCTGAGTATTTCATTGTTCTGTATTTGACCATCCTTTTCTCAATTCAACCCAGGAATCCCGTTTGAAGGAGGCATACGAGCCCTTTGTTGGAAAGTAAGTAAAATGTTGTGCACCACATGGAAGAACTTCAGTGTTCTTATGATAAACCTCATTGTTTTAGCGACTCTCTGTAGATTTGGGTACTAGCACGCCATGACACTACAAATTGTGCACTAAATAATTGAAAAGGTTGTAATGAAATTACTGAAAGCATGTTCCTTAAACTCTAAAGCTGTCAAAGTTGGTTATGATATCATTGCAGGATTTAGGATGATTGTGTATTTCTTTAGACATACTGTAACTGTTATTGACAATTTTACTCTGCAACAAATATCCCGGGCAAAATACAGCAACTAGTTACATGGTCTGGGTTAAAAAATACAATCTCAAATCTTATATTTCCATAAAACTGTGAAGGATTTGGCTAAATGGTTTCACAGAATATTCTGAGTGACTGTTTTGCTCTCCTTTCAGATCCTTCTCAACTATCTACCTCTCGATCAGACATTATGGGAGTCTTTCCTCAAAAAGCAGAGGCAAGTAGAACATGTTGAAACGGCATCAAAGAGCATGTAGGAGTTTATCTGGAGAGTCCTTTATATGTGTCACTACTAGGCGACCGTAATTTCATCTGCTTGCAATCAGCGTAGCTCATGGCAATAGCTAATATCGTTACCCGGGTAAAAAAAAAAAAACACTCACCTATCTCATGTGTGACTCACCAGGCCTGAGACTATTTATACCACTGTTTTTAAGCCAGTGTGGGACCAGATGGGAACCTAATGACTCTCTTTTGTTTAACTTAGTTTTTAACTAGATTCAGTTTCATTATACATACATGTTCACATTTTGGTCAACAGTTGTTCGTGTGTGTGTGTGTGTGTGTGTGTGTGTGTGTGTGTGTGTTTAACGGTCATTTTAACCACTTCCTGCCATGTTGTGCTGCGTCTCTCGTAGGGAGGTGTACACCCAGTTCCTAAAAGAGATGATCATCCAGCCTGGCATCGCCAAAGCCAACATGGGTCTTTCCAGAGAAGATGTGACGATGGAGGACCATGTGAGTCCACTCTGCCTACTTGGCGTTTTTCCTTTTTTCACTGCAGTGTTAAACTGAAGTGAGGCCTGATTCAATAAAGCCATGCTGTGTGCACTTTGGTCACAAGTAAGCAAAACAAACAGGCAATGTATGCAGGAGAATGTTAATGGATTAGCTTTAAAGAGGCAGTGTGCCTGACGTATAAAGATTAACTCGTACTTTACATGTATTAGTGAATTTCATTTTGACATCTGCCTATGTCCACTAGGAACTAAACATGGTGTCTGCACAAGACAGTGTGAAGGTGTGTGTATGAAGACTCACACTGTCGTAGAAACCAAACTGCACAAGACTCTACTGTCTTTGTTGGCTTTAGCTTGGGAGTTGACTGTAAAGGAAGTGATTATTATTTATGCGTATCGTCTGTCTAGCGGCATGTTTGACTTAATAGATCCCTGTCCTTGAGTCTGATCAGCTGTTTGCTTAAGTATTGTTTAGAAGTTCTCTCCCAGACTCACACTCACACACACACACACACACACACACACACACGCACACGCACACGCACACACATCAGGCCAAATCAGAAAAATACACACAGCTCTCATAGATCTCAAACATATCTGTATAACTTACAGAAGCTATGTGATGTATTCCCACCCTTTTACTTTTGGAACACTTTATTGTCTTGCAGAGGGAATTTTAAATGAAGTAAATTGTCATTATTGGCCACTCAAGTACCCCGTAATGACAGAGGGAAAAGCTTGTTTTTAGATCTGTTTATTAAAGAACTAAATCACCTTTCTATTGCTTACAGTTCCATGTCTACCACAGCTTGAAATGTCCGTTTACATGCAATCATTGGTTAGATTTTGGCACCATTGCTGCATTCAGTCTGAAGAAAAGGGAAAGAATATTGACACATTTCAGTATCACACTGACAATCAAATGATGAGGAACCGCTATAAATAAATAGTTAAATGAATGGATGAAACGGCTCATCTTGCCTTTTCCTCACATGTGTGTATTTTGTTTTTTCAGCCGCTAAATCCGAACCCAGACAGCAGGTGGAACAACTACTTCAAAGACAATGAAATTCTGCTCCAAATTGACAAGGATGTGAGGTACGGCTTAAAAAAAAAAGGTTTTTGAAGATCTGTTAAGATAGTTGATATGTTGTGACGTCATTGTCATTAGTACAGTAACAGGTAGAGTATGCACTTGCTCTATTTCTATTCTATTGTCCATCCATCCATCTTCTCCCGCTTATCCGTGGTCGGGTCGCGGAGGTAGCAGTTCCAGCAGAGAGCCCCAAACGTTCCTTTCCCTGGCCACATCAACCAGCTCTGACTGGGGGATCCCAAGGCGCTCCCAGGCTAGCGAAGAGATATAATCCTCCACCTGGTCCTAGGTCTACCCCTTGGTCTCTTCCCAGCTGGACGTGCCTGGAACACCTCCCTAGGGAGGCGCCCAGGTGGCATCCTTACTAGGTGCTCGAACCACCTCAACTGGCTCCTTTCGACGCGAAGGAGGAGCGGTTCAACTCCGAGTCCCTCCCGGATGACTGAACTGCTCACCTTATCCCTAAGGGAGACGCCCGCCACCCTGCGGAGAAAACCCATCTCGGCCGCTTGTATCCGCGATCTCGTTCTTTCGGTCATGACCCATCCTTCATGACCATAGGTGAGGGTAGGAAGGAAAATGGCCCGGTAGACAGAGAGCTTTGCCTTCTGGCTCAGCTCTCTTTTCGTCACAACGGTGCGGTAAAGCGTCTGCAGTACCGCGCCCGCTGCTCTGGTTCTCCGGCCCATCTCACGCTCCATTGTTCCCTCACTCGAGAACAAAACCCCGAGATACTTGAACTCCTTCACTTGGGCTATTCTATTGTATCTGTTTTATTGTGTTGCACTGTGGGAGGAGCCTGTGACCTCAGATTTTCATTGACATATTACACTGTAGCTATGAACACATGACAATAAAAAGCCTTGAATCTTGAAATCTTGAGAAATAGATGAGAGCTGACGGGTGATTGTTTTCAGGCGGCTGTACCCAGACATGGCGTTCTTCCAGCGGCCCACTCAGTACCCCTGCCAGCTGATCCTGGACCCTCAGAACGATTACGAGACGCTGCGGAGACGAGTGGAACAAACCACGCTGAAATCACAGACCGTTAACCGAAACCGCAGTGGAGTCACCAACGTAAGTGTGTGTGGGTCAAATGTAAAATGAACAGAGTAGGGAAATGATTTCATTCACAGCAGCGAGGTGTTCTGGCATTAACTTCTATAAAGGTGGAAAAAGCTATATAAATAAAATCTAAAAGCAGCAGCAAGTGTATGTATACATATCTACAGTAGAAAGGACATTAACACAAAGTGAAACCATGAATTCAAAGTCTTTAGCTTTAATCTAAATGTTCAAACTATTACCGGTTAAATATATATTAGATCACAGATTCTATGATCTATTTTAATTTTACTGCCACAAACCATACAGCAACATTTGTGTTGTTGTGAGAGAGAGGAACGGCAGCACCTGTATCTGTCCGAGTAGCTTCACATTTCCTTTTCCTTTAAAGGTGGGGTAGGTAATTCCCTTCAGAAACACTCTTAACATCCCGATAGCAATGAATATATTAAATGCTTTGACAATAAATACATAAAAACATGTCATCTGTGGAAGCCGTGGCGCTGTAAAAAGCACGACCAATCATCTGAGCCGGCCCGGCTAAAGTAACTGGATGGCCTACCTGCCTGTCAGCCTTCCACCTGTGCACAAACTTATCTCGTGCCCTCATTGGTCATGTGCGCGTTCGTGTGTGTTGGAGGAGGGGCTCTGTGAGGAAGTCTGAAGGAAGGGGCAGATTTATTCCTTTTGTGTACTTTCAAATTCTAGCGCACTCCAGCTGGTTTCTCCATTCTTACTTACCCCACCTTTAACCAGTCGCTAAACACTGCCAGAGCCCATACCACGTGCCTGTTAATGTTTACTTCCTGTCTGTATTCAGAGGTGGGAAGTAGTGGAGTACAAATACTTCGTTACTGTACTTAAGTACATTCTTCTGGTATCAGTACTTTACTCCACTACTTATTTTTCTGACGACTTTTTAATTTTTTTACATTTTGAACCCAAATACCTGTACTTTCTACTTCTTACATGTTGAACCCAAATACCTGTACTTTCTACTTCTTCCATGTTCCAAACAGGCTGGTTCCTTTAGTTTGAATGTGTGTTTGGTGGCGTGATCATTATTATTTAGAGTCATTGCGTGCCTATTGATTTGAACACGATCCGTGTATCCATCATTTCCTGGTCTTCTCTAAAGAAGAGGGACCAATGAAAACGTTGTCATGTTGCCGTTGTTCAGCATGGAAACATTCATTAGCTAACAATGACATTATTGTTCTATTAATATAAAGGGTGGTCAGGTACTCTTTAAAACAGCTGCTAGTTATGGGTACTTTTTACTTAAGTACATTTCAAAGCCCTCTTTACTTTTACTTGAGTAAAGAAGTTTAGTCAGTACTTCTACTTTCACCAGAGTATTTTTAAACACGAGTATCTGTACTTCTACTTGAGGAAAGGATGTGTGTACTCCACTCAGCCCTCTCTGTAACCTCTCTGTGTTCCTCAGGTCAGCTCTCCAGGGAAGTCCATGAACCTTTACCCCTCTAACGAGTACGAGGTGCTGCCCAGCGGGAGTGAGGCTCACTGGGAGGTGGTGGAGAGAATCCTCTTCATCTACGCCAAACTCAACCCGGGCATCGCCTACGTGCAAGGCATGAATGAGGTCGTTGGGCCGATCTACTACACCTTCGCCACGGATCCCAACAGCCAGTGGAAAGGTCGGTAACATCTCATCATTCAATTCAAATTCAAATGTTGTATTGTCATATGCACAAAGCTACAGTGTAGAAATGGCAATGAAATTCTTCTGACCTGAGCTCCTCCAACAATGCAACATATAGAATAAAATACAAAAATACAAAATAGTGCAAAATAGTCTATATACATGTAAATAGAATATGATGATGTACAAGAACAGAATATGAAATTAAATAATGTACATTAAGACAAAATTAAATACGGTTTATTGCGGTGATAACTATTTTGATGAATAAGTAGATTGCCGGTATTGATGTTAACCGGGAGATATAATACCCTTATGTAGCGTGGTAGAAGCTCGATATCAGAGATACAATTATATATTGCACAGAGTTAAATACAGATTATTGTTACATTATTAATATTGTCATACTAAGAAGGCAGGCAGTAATAATAATCATTTTAACTCGGTACATAATGCACATAAGTGTTATTGCACAGCAGTGGTGTCGCAGTGTTTGTTTGTGTTACATTTCTGACGTGTAGAAAGTGATTTGTGAGTCCTGTACTCTTTATTTCTCAGAGCACGCTGAAGCAGATACGTTCTTCTGTTTCACCAACCTGATGTCAGAGAACAGAGACAACTTCATCAAGAGCCTGGACGACTCTCAGTGCGGCATCACGTACAAGATGGAGAGCGTGTACTCCATGCTGCGAGAGAGAGACCTGGAGCTCTACCTCAAGCTGGTAAACATTCCTACTTCCTGCTCCTGAACATGGGAACGTTCTCTCTGTAGGTTCCCTCAGAGGTGGGAAGTAGTGGAGTACAAATACTTCATTACTGAACTCAAGTACATTTTTCTGGTATCAGTACTTTACTCCACTACTTATTTTTCTGACGACTTCTTACTTTGACTTCTTACATTTTGAACCCAAATACCTGTACTTTCTACTTCTTACACTTTGAACCCAAATACCTGTACTTTCTACTTCTTACATTTTGAACCCAAATACCTGTACTTTCTACTTCTTACATTTTGAACCCAAATACCTGTACTTTCTACTTCTTACATGTTCCAAACAGGCTGGTTCCTTTGGTCTGAATGTGTGTTTGGTGGCGTGATCATTATTATTTAGAGTCATTGCGTGCCTATTGATTTGAACACGATCCGTGTATCCATCATTTCCTGGTCTTCTCTAAAGAAGAGGGACCAATGAAAACGTTGTCATGTTGCCGTTGTTCAGCATGGAAACATTCATTAGCTAACAATGACATTATTGTTCTATTAATATAAAGGGAGGTCAGGTACTCTTTAAAACAGCTGCTAGTTATGGGTACTTTTTACTTAAGTACATTTCAAAGCCCATACTTCTTTACTTTGACTTGAGTAAAGAAGTTTAGTCAGTACTTCTACTTTTACCAGAGTATTTTTAAACACGAGTATCTGTACTTCTACTTGAGTAAAGGATGTGTGTACTTTTGCCCTCTCTGCCCCCCCCAGGAGGAGCAAAACATCAAACCTCAGTACTTCACTTTCCGCTGGTTGACCTTGCTGCTCTCTCAGGAGTTCCTCCTGCCCGACGTCATCCGGATCTGGGACACGTTGTTCTCCGACCAGGACAGATTCCACCTCCTCATCCTGGTCTGCTGCGCCATGTTAATGTGAGCCTCCTCTCCATGCTCTCTGCACTTATTTCAATGTTTAAACACGAGTATCTGTACTTCTACTTGAGTAAAGGATGTGTGTACTTTTGCCCTCTCTGCCGCCACAGACTCATCAGAGATAATTTACTGGCTGGAGACTTCACGGTGAACATGAGACTCCTGCAGGTGAGGCACCGTGAAGCGTAAAAACCCCAAAGTTTCATAATCAGACACGATGTTTCAGAACTGGATTCACTCTTGATTTTCACTGATGTTTCCCCAGGATTACCCCATCTCAGACGTCAACACCATCCTGATTAAGGCCAAAGATCTGCGGGATACTTCCTAACCTGTTTTCTAACGTGGAAGGTGAGAGTTCGAACATTACGAATCATTGTCGTGTCAAACGTGTTGTTGGAGGACTTATGATGGGTTCGTACAGACGGGAAACCCAGCATTCTGTTTTTTTTTTACCTTGATGTCTTATGATTGGTCAGTGGGGACTGCTGTGAAAACATTTAAGGGACAAGCTGAATTTTTTCCTGAAGTGAGGAGGAGATGCCACCTGCTTCCTGATGCATTATGTGAAGAAAAAAAGCAGGTGTTCCTCCTCCAATCACAGCCATGGACCCTCTTCAGATCACGATGCTTTTACTGAACTGAATCTGAGGGACAGGAGCTCCGTTACACTACAGATCCAGTTTGAAAACCGAATGTCGAACACCACATCCAGGAGTTCCCCACGCAGAAGTTTCACCGAGCAAAAGTGCATGTTTGTTCTTTGAGGGATGTGTTTTTTAATTTCGTTTTCATTGTAAGCAAAAGCCTTCTCTGTGTAATTATGTGAAAACAGGAGACGGTGTTTCTGTGATCATTTTCTTTCAGGGCAAAATAAATCTGAAGTGATGGGCCTGGCCTGGTAAATACTTCATTAGTAATCTCCTTAAAACCCATTATTCCTTCAGTGTTATGTCTAAAAATAATGCCTTTTGTTCCATTGGGAATGTAATGTGATGCATTTCCTTGTAAAATCACATTATTTAGAGAGAAGGGCAGTAGGGGCTCAGTCAGTAGGGGCTTGGACTGGGAGCCGTAGGGTCGCCGGTTCAAGTCCCCGACCAGACCTAAATATGGAGTGTAGACTTCTACTTGGAGAGGTCCCAGTTCACCTCCTGCCCTGCCGTGGTGCCCTTGAGCAAGGCACCGGACATCCCCCTTCCCCCCCACTCCCATTGCTCCCTGGGCGCTGTACAATAGCTGCCCACTGCTCTTAGTACTAGACTCCTGGTACTAGGATGGGTTAAAAGCAGAGAACAAATGTCACTGTGTGTGCTGTGTGCTCTGCATGTGTGACCATTAAAGAGGGGTTCATCCCTCCCAATTCTATTCTAAGAATCTGTGGCGCTGCTTCACACTGAACATGATTTACAAACCTGGGTTTACGAGGATTAGTATTGTAATAAAGCATTACAACCATTTATTCTAGCCTATATATTAAACACAGTGCAATACTGATACCACAGTTATACTTTTTACGTTACTTGAGAAACATAACCATGTTTTCCTATACTAATTACCAAAGGAGTCGATGTGTTGAGAGACCTCAAAGAAGATTTGTGCCTAAAAGAAGTGTTGAATCAACAAAAAACTCCGATTTCAATCTGAAAAGAGAAGATTAGCATTCTGACCTCAATGCCAGCTGCCCATGAGTAACGGCTTTAATCCCCTGTGGTGAGGAGTTATCCGGTCAGCAACAGAAAAAAGAGATTTAAAACCTAATATCAAACTTTAATTTAGTGTAGAAGGGAAAGTAAGACACATTTGGTGGCCAACAAATACCATAAAATGTGGTCGGTTGCATAAAACACTTCACACTTGCACGTGAGAAGACTAAAGCTACATTATTCTATTTTCCCTTTGCAATAATAAACATTATTTTCTAATAATTGTAAAGCCTGTGTGCATTATTAAATGATAAACACCTGAAAACACCACATGCTTGCATTGTGTCAATACAACTAGCATAAGTATATGTCATGAGCTTCTGTATTAAAGGCTAATTTATGTTCAGTTAACCCATTACTTTACAAAACACACATTTGACATATATCAAATCGTTATGGTAGCTGCCAGTGGCGGACTGGCCATCGGGACTTTAGGTACGAATCCCGATGGGTCGGTACTGAAGTGGGCCGGTCGGACGATGTGGTCCGGTCGGATAAGTCACTAGACCCCCCCGTTGACCATTTACTAGCGGTATTAACTTGCGGTACCGAGGTGGGCCGGTCGGATAAGTCTTTAGCACCCCCCTCCCCCCCGTTGACAATTTACTAGCGGTACCGAAGTGGACCGGTCGAGAGTCCCGGGCTGATTTTTAGTCCCAGTCCGCAGTGCTAACAGTTAGCATCAGCTACAAGCAGCTAGCATAGCATGTGGAGACTGGAGAATATCTTCTAAGACCTTTAATAGAACAGAGAAGATGTTAAAACCGTCTTGACTTGATGGTTAATATGAACCTTTCTTAACAAGTTGCTTTGTTAACATGGAGTTTATATCCTAGCACAATGCAGTCTGATAGTGTTCAGTGTGAACAGAAACACAGCGTGGTGGTTTAAATCTCTTTTATAGTTTCATCTTGTGTTCTGCACATACTATCTGATCATGGATTGAGTATATCAAGCTTAACATTTGAATGTAAATGTGTATCTGCAAACATATTGTAAAATATCCAGCCTTGCCATCGTGATGAAGGTGACTCAATTCATACTGAAGACGTACGTTGTGATGAAATGCTTTCAAATATTAACATGAATAAGAGTGAAATGGAAATGGTTCCTCAATCAGTGTCATTTCATTTTGTACATACTGCATTTTTTTATATGTGCATGGCGAAAGTGGAAACGGATATAATTTCCAGAGCGACTCAAGTATTTCAATCAGGAGAGACTTCATTTTGTTTAAAGAACATTTATTGGGTCTAATCGTCTTTGGCGATCAGACCCCGATCCTGAAATCGTATATCTAAAGGGGGAAATGCAGCCGTGAGCATATAGGGAACCCCCCCGGGGTCTAGACACTGGTGATGACGCTGAAGATCTGGATTTGATGAGGAGAAGGGATGAAGAGGGGGTGTGATGAGGTTTTTGGATTAGCTCTCCTGGCACTGGATGTGATGAAAGGAGGTGGATGGGGAGGAGGCGGATGGGGAGGGCGGATGGGGAGGTGGGCGGCAGCAGGAAAACCTGTAATCACAGCTGATTGCAGGAGAGAGGAGAACCTTTTTAAAGTGTGGTTGCAGCACGCTGATTGGCTGGTGGAGAATGAGGTGAAATGTAATAGGTTAAAGCAGGGGTGTCAAACTCAAATACACAGTGGGCCAAAATAAAAAAATGGGTACTAGTCGAGGGCCGGACTGGTTCAATGTTTATTGCAAGACTTATTGAAATGAACTTATTGCACATATTAAACCTGGAACTAACAAAGCTTAAATTATTGCCTATAAAAACAACATTAAACATAAAATAATCAGTTGCATTCATTTCTTATGGCTCTATCTGCAGCATTTCCGGAGTCATTTCTTATGATTACATTTTTCCACAGGCCAACAACAGCTTCAAAAAAACTATTTCCCTCAAAGAACAAACCAAACATGCCCTGTTGTCTCAAGAAAGAAAGTGCAGAAGGAAACATCCATTAAACTCAGTGTGCTGCTCTGTGATGCTAGTTCAAGCCAGATACTTGGCATCTCATCTTGGGTGCAAGCTCATCAATGTTTGGGCTCAGGCTCTGAGCGGAGGAAACCCTCAGGATTGAGTGAAGGTGTGCGTGCAATATACCGGCGGGCCAGATCTAATAGTAATTAGAAATTATCCTGCAGGCTGAAATGAAATCCACCACGGGCCTGATTTGGCCCCCGGGCCTTGAGTTTGACACAAGTGGGTTAAAGAGACGCCCGTGATGAACTGATTATATGCAGCTGCGGAGTGAATGTATATATAGGCCTACCAGTCTTCCTGAAAGAACTTGCGCTGAGCTTCATTTCTGTAACGTACCATTTTAATAATCTATATAAGCAATCTCTTCTTTGTTTCTCCTCGACCGAAGATCATATGTTACTATTAAACACACTATTAAATGTTTTTGTAATATGGTTGAGGGTTGTGTGTGTGAGGCTCTGTTTAAGTTCAACAATATGGAACAATGCAGCACTTTCACATGGTGTTAATAAGCCATAAGTGCTCTTTCATTATAACTGAAAAGAGTATTTAATATCATTGTCAGGTTTTAATTTGGATAAAACACATAAAAGCAGTGGCTCGGTCATTAGGGGCTTGGACTGCGAGCTGTAGGGTCGCCGGTTCAAGTCCCCGACCAGACCTAAATATGGAGTGTGGACTGCTACTTGGAGAGGTCCCAGTTCACCTCCTGGGCCCTGCCGTGGTGCCCTTGAGCAAGGCACCGGACAACCCCCTTCCCCCCTCACTCCCATTGCTCCCTGGGCGCTGTACAATAGCTGCCCACTGCTTCTAGTACTAGACTCCTCCTGGCACTAGGATGGGTTAAATGCAGAGAACACATGTCACTGTGTGTGCTGTCTGCTCTGCATGTGTGACCATTAAAGAGGATTCATCCCTCAGATTCTAGAAAAGCTACATATTAATATCTCTTATATGACCGCTAGCTCTAAAGCCACAGTGACACTTTCACATGTCTTGTGTGTAAAGATGAATTTGGAGATCTACTCTACATCCAGCAACTTAGAAATATCCAGAATATTCCCTTCAGTTACAAGAAGAGCAAGGTTTCTAACACCGAAACTAAGACATTTAGCATTTGCATTCATCTTTGTGGGGTGGGGTATTTTCAAGAGACCATTACTAATTGATGGCAATTAATAGGATGTATTTATTTTTTGTTTGTCTGGTGTGTGTGTGTGTTCTTTGTCTTATGTCAGTTATTTGCATGTTTCCAATTTTGTAAGCACATTTTATAACGTATGTATTTGTATACAGTGATGAGACTATATATATGTTTTCACATGTTTGCAGATGTGCATTAAAAGGAATGATGGTATAAATCTGTCTTTGTGAAGTGGTGTGACTCTTTTTAATTAAATCATACTTCTAATGTTTGGAAACCTTTGAACAGATATTTGTATATGATTAATAGCAGAGGTGGAAGAAGTACTCAGGTCTTGTACTACAGTAAAAGTAGAAGTACTCAGATCTTGTACTTGAGTAACAGTAGAAGTACTTAGATCTTGTACTTGAGTAAAAGTAGAAGTACACAGATCTTGTACTTCAGTAAAAGTAGAAGTACTCAGATCTTGTTCTTGAGTAAAAGTAGAAGTACACAGATCTTGTACTTCAGTAAAAGTAGAAGTACTCAGATCTTGTTCTTGAGTAAAAGTAGAAGTACCAGAGTGTAGGAATACTCTGTTACAGTAAAAGTCCTGCATTCAAAATGTTCCTCAAGTAAAAGTAGAAAAGTATTATCATCAAAATATAGTGAAAGTAGCGACAGTAAAAGTAGTGATTGTGCAGATTGGTCCATTTCAGAATAATATATATGATATGTTTTATAATGATTGATCATTAAAGTGTTCTCAAAGCTGGTAAAGGTGCAGCTAGTTTGAATGACTTTGTATACTGCAGGGTAGCTGGTGGATTTACTCCAGGTGGAACTAAAGTCTGATTTAAGACTTGATTATATTTCACATCATTCATCCACATCTGTGAAGTAACTAAAGGTATTAAATACATGTAGTGGAGTAGTAAGTACACAGTAGCATACAATGTACAGTACAAGTACCTCACAATTGTACGTAAATACAGTATTTGAGTAAATATACTTAGTTACTTCCCTTCTCTGCTTGCACGTTTTGTTCAGTAGGATAATCTCCACATATTAACACCACTTTTATGTTTTTTGAAAAGTAAATGCAATCAGCAGAAGTAAAAGAGCTAACGTTAGGCTACAGAGGTCACATGGCTGTCGCTAAGCTAAAAGCAGCTAATGTTTGCCATGAGTTAGTTAGCAACTACCTTAAAATCTCCTGATATTCAACAGTTCATCAACATCTCTTAAGCTTGTATTTATCGTGGAAATGTATAATTTAAGTGTCTTTCAGTTGTATGTAAACCAGTTTCTTCCTCGGCTCACAGTGGGCTGACACCGAGGCTTCTTCACACCTTTGATTCTCATGTCTACCATTTGCTTTTCTTATCTTTCAACAGACTGAAGGAAGGGTGTCGCTTTGACCATTGTTAGGGTAGGAATTATCATATGGATGTTAGCTTTGTAATTTCCATGCAATGACTTTCACGTCTCAAATGTAAATGTGGGTTTGCCTTAATCAATGTATTTAAACAAGGACCACGCATACAAATACTTTAATCTCAGAAAAGAGAAAAGGGATCTGCAGTCTTTATGCAGGTGAATAACAATCAACAGACACTAAAGACATTGCATAAACTCACACAAACAGATACAGGAAAACATTCCTGCCTAAACTGCAATAAATTGGCAGAGAAATAGGTTTTCTTCTTTTAAGGTTATTTATATAGTTAAATATGTCCTTGTCTTTAGCATCCTTTTTTAATGCTAAATTGTTTCCTAAAAATACTTATTTTGAGAGAGAGGCGATATCCCTATATATCCTTATATATTCTTTTTAAATTCCATGTATGTGTAAACCTACCTGGCAATAAACTGGATTCTGATTGTTCATTTCTTACCAGAAGGTGATTCATTAGGGAATTTTCGACCACAGTATTAACCACATTTTCTAAAATGCGAACTCATTCCCAGGTTTAGGACTCATTCCTGCACCTCTGTATTGTGCAGAGAGGCTGTTTTTTGACATCTTAACAGCAAACTCATTGTATTTTCACTCACCGGTACATTTCCTGCTCTGACTAATGAAAACATGTGTTTTATTCTTCAGCCCTCCATGTAACCAGTACTGAGAGACCACTTAGAAGCACACGTGTAAATATTAACAGTACTAATGGATGCATTTTAATACCAGTTATTGTTTACTTTTAAATTACTTATTAAAGAATAAACGATACTTCAGGATCAAGACAGTTTTGTTTTAGGTAAAGGGTTTAATACAAATATTGTTTGTTTCTTTATACAATTGGGAAAATGTCACATTCACCAGAAGAAAAGGAGTGTCTCTAAACCACATTTTGCACATTTTTACTTACAACAATATGGCACCAAAATAGTACAAATAAGGGCAATCGAAACCAAATGTGTATTTGATAACATTATATTTACATTAAATTGTATGTTGCTGACGCTTTTATCCAAAGCGACTTACAAAAAGTGCAAAAACCATAAAGATTCAAACTTTTACAACAAGGAAAGTGCAGATATATTCACTTCAAGCCAGTCATACCATTGCTAGTGCTGGGAAATTAGTTACAAGACCTTTTAGTGTTTTATTGTGTTTTTAATCAATATTTTACTTTACCTTTTGTTTTATCACTTTTTTCTTCATGTTGTATTATTTTATATTTTTTCCTGTGTACCCCTTATGTCAATATTGTGTGTGTTTACAGTGTGTTTGATGTACATATATTTTCTTTAATAAAGGATATTCAAAAACTGTGGGCCAACGGATCTGACCCAGTCACGTGGTATCGACGGACTACGTCACAACGTGTCCGTTAGCGCGTTCGCGTGCAGGATCGGCTACAAACAGTTGTGTTGAAACCAACTAGAGGAGAGTTATTAAACCCCTCTGACAGATAGTTTGCTTCGGTCCTAGATCAACCAGCGGCTCCACCTGACCAGAGGCTTGTATGCGGCTCAACATACCCGGGATATCAGCCTGTTATCCGGCCAAAACAACCCTAACGGTCCGCGGTCCCGTTACACGCCTCGGTGAGTCAACAGGGTCCAGTTCAGACTGGCCTGTGAGCGCGTTCACGTGAAAGGGGCGGAGTTAGCAGCATTTGACCAATCAGGGACAAGTAGGTTTACATCAACACAGGTAAAGAAGGTAACAAGTAAGAAAAACAACACCAAAATCAAATAAAAACTATTATATGTTAAGATATAGATTTTCTTTTACATAACATCTGGATATACTAAAAGACTACGTGCAGTATACTATTGCAAAGTACTCAGAATAATAGAAAATGTGCAGTATTGTTAAAGTGGATGAGAGGAAGCTTTTGTACAAATGTGCACAAATATTTGGAGGGTTATGCAGAACAGGCAATACTTAAATTAAATAAATAAAAATAAGATAATGTTTGCATTAGTGTAAGGCATACAGGCCTTGTTAAAGAGATCAGCGTCATATTTACCAATGAAGCGTGAACTATATTGATGGACAAATATGAAGTCAACTTTAAACATCATTGAGTTAAACACATTATTCAGATTCAGAATACTTTATTGTCCATTAAATCTACATATAATGGGAATGTGGCTTTGGCACTGGCAGATAGGTTAAAATAACACTCAGCATACACAGCACGACATACAACTCATACACACAAAAGAGGGAAATTGCATCATAAAGTGAAACAGTGGCAGTCTTAATAAACGAGTGGTTTGTTCTTCACAAGTCATAAATAAATTCTCCTAATTTCAGTTGTCATTTGTGCTCATTTAATTAACTCTGTTTGCAAAATGAGTGATACAAATCATTGATAGGATATCATACGTAAGCTTCGTTTATATTTAGTAGCTTCATAGGTGGTTCCAAAGTTCACGTTTTATCTCCTGTGGGACCGTCGACAGCTTGTGAAAAGGTTGATCAGCCTCAGTGTGTGAAGTGTAGACAGCCATCAAGTGTTTGTATTTGTTACTTGAGGAAAGAGTCCAATTGTACTTCAGAGTGGTGAGTAGTGCATGCTTTGGGTGGTGTTTTAATACAATCTAGCACTTTCATGATTCATTGACTAGTAAAAGGACATTTTGAGTGTTCAATGTTGGTTTTAGGTTAAAGGTCCCCTATTATGCTGTTTTTCATCCATATATCACAGGTCTCAGATATATACAGAACATGTCTCTGATTGGCTGAAACACCAAACAGATCATTGCAGCATCCCATAATCCCCTCTGTTTCAGCCCTTTAAATGCGAATGAGCTGCTGCTGGCCACGCCCCCTATGGAAGTGATTGGTTTAAAAAAACACAATGGTGCTCTGGGAGGAGATTCAGGTGATAATCTGTTAGCTTTAATCCAGATTTCTATCACTTTCTAGCATATTGAAATCAGATTTACTGACACATTCACCTCAGCTGCTCTAATCAATATTCTACAGTCTATACTAACAGCTGACGGACATCTGATGAGTGACAAGAGAGGTCCAACCAGACCTTGGTTTTATTGCCAAGTAGGTTTACACGTACAAGGAATTTGCTTTTGTGTACATTTTAACAAACAAAGACAATATTTACATACAAAAGAAACTGCAATAATGTGAGAAATTGATTACAGTTAAGTATTATAAAACATGACAAATACTATATTCAAAGAGGAGAGGTGTGCAGGTTTGAAAAGAGGCAACATGTCGTGCAGGATTCAGTGTCAGTGGGGGTCCCGGGCCTTGTTATATATAAGATAAGATAAGAAGTACTTTATTGATCCCAATTTGGGAAATGTTTGCATTGCAGCAGCATAAAAAGAAAGGCATTGTACATTAGAGAAATTAAAAGACTATAAATAAACAATCCAAAATGTAAAGGTCTCAAATAGAAATAAAATAGCATTAAAAAAGTAAAAGATATAAATGTGGAAATACAAATTAACAGTAACAAAATATAAAGCAGCATTGTAATGGCAATTGTACCTGTTCCAATGTCCTATATCCTTTGCCATTACTTCACAGGAGGGTTTGAGTGATCCAGACGCAGACACAAACAGATGATTTCCGGTCTTTTGCTGCAGTTTAGACCCCTTTTATACACCCGGTGCAGCTCGATTCCGCCACCAAGTGTTCAAAAATAGTGTTGCACTATAAATATAAATAAAGTCAACTGAGACACCAACAACACCCATAAAATGGCTCCTACAAGGATATTATATATACATTAATTGTGCAAGGAATGGATGATTAAATTGGATATAAATGTAAAATGTACAGTGGGATCAAGAGAAGCTTCTCTGCCAGTAAACAAATAAATGAATGCTTCCTTAGCATGTCACTGAAATAACTGAGAGTATTTATTTTTCCCAGAATCCCCAGGTGTGAGCGATGCAGTTCTGCAGTACTCGGGGTGGGGTCCATGGATGGGACTTCCAGCAGGTGCTTTTCTCCGGTTTTGCTCCAGACGGAGGGATGTTCATGCCTGAAAGTGTTCCTGTGCTGAGCCCCGTGACCCTGAGGAGCTGGGGGGGGCTGAGCTACACTGACCTGGTGGTGGAGGTGGCCTCTCTGTTCATCCCCCCCCATCTGATCCCCAGAGAGGACTTGGAGGGTGAGATCTCAGTCCCACAAAACACCTCCATTTGATCAGAGATGGCAAAAGTACACACATCCTTTACTCAAGTAGAAGTACAGATACTCGTGTTTAAAAATACTCTGGTAAAAGTAGAAGTACTGACTAAACTTCTTTACTCAAGTAAAAGTAAAGAGGCTTTGAAATGTACTTGATGATGGATACACGGATCGTGATCAAATCAATAGGCACGCAATGACTCTAAATAATAATGATCACGCCACCAAACACACATTCAAACTAAAGGAACCAGCCTGTTTGGAACATGGAAGAAGTAGAAAGTACAAGTATTTGTGTTCAACATGTAAGAAGTAGAAAGTTCAGGTATTTGGGTTCAAAATGTAAGAAGTCAAAGTAAAAAGTCGTCAGAAAAATAAGTAGTGGAGTAAAGTACTGATACCAGAAAAATGTACTTAAGTACAGTAACAAAGTATTTGTACTCCACTACTCAGTAGGTCAGTTACTCTTTAAAACAGATGGTAGTTATGGGTACTTTTTACTTAAGTACATTTCAAAGCCCTCTTTACTTTTACTTGAGTAAAGAAGTTTAGTCAGTACTTCTACTTTTACCAGAGTATTTTTAAACGCGAGTATCTGTACTTCTACTTGAGTAAAGGATGTGTGTACTGTTGCCCTCTCTGGTGAAATCCACAGACTAACACCTGCTCTCTCCTCAGGGTTAGTTAATGAGGCTCTGAGTGGATTCTCAGTGCCCGAGGTGGTGACTGTCGCCCGGCTGAAGGACGGTCTGTCGGTCCTGGAGCTTTTCCACGGAGAAACCTTAGCCTTTAAGGACCTGGCGATGACCTGCACCGTGCGCTTCCTCGACTACTTCCTGCAGAAACAGAATCGCCGAGCTACAGTCATTGTGGGTAAGACCTCACAGCCGTCATGTGATCACTAAGGAACCTGCTTTATCTGGTCTACAACATGAAGGGGTGAACATTAAGGGGAATATCTGACACAAAATATCTTTGGTGAGTTAGAGCCGAGTAGACCTTGATTTGTTTTAATCAGAGTGATAATTACACTTTGATTATCATCACATTCATGCTCCCCAGAGGACGCACTAATCATAGATGATAAATGTACGGAATAACATTTTTGGGCGAGGATATAAATACAATTATTTATCACAATATTTCCGATCCAAAACCTCAATGTGTGATGTCAGAATATTCTCATTTTGTTAAAACTGTAACGTCCCATGAGACAAATGTAAAATGTGTGATATTGGGCTGTATAAATACACTTTGATTGAAACGTGTGTGTGTGTGTGTGTGTGTGTGTGTGTGTGTGTGTGTGTGTGTGGACAGTCACTAAGTACATTTACTCAGCATTATTTTGACATACTTACTTGAGTACTATTGGCTGCTACGTTATATTTCTACCGTCATACATTTAACACGTATTTAGTTTATTTGCGTTTTCATTTACTTGCAATTTGTGACACTTTCACCATTCTGTTGCATTAATATCTCATTTTTTATGTTAGAGAAGAAACAGCAATGTTTACAGTTGCAGAGGTACTGATCAACGTAGTAGGACTAGAGTGATTTTAACCATATCGCCCTAAAACCAGCTGATGGTTTCCCTCTCCAGGAACATCAGGAGACACGGGGGGGTCGGCCATCCAAAGTGCGAAGGGTCTCAGAGGACTGGACGTTCTGGTGGTTTTTCCTCGAGGACGCATCACTCCTGTCCAGGAGAAACACATGATCACCTGCCTGGAGGACAACGTGCACGTGTTTGCAGGTAAATAAATAAAATATAAATAAATATTGGGAGGGATGAAATCCTCTTTAATGGTCACACATGCAGAGCACACAGCACACACAGTGACATGTGTTCTCTGCTTTTAACCCATCCTAGTACCAGGAGTCTAGCACTAGGAGCAGTGGGCAGCTATTGTACAGAGCCCGGGGAGCAATGGGAGTGAGGGGGGAAGGGGGATGTCCGGTGCCTTGCTCAAGGGCACCACGGCAGGGCAGGAGGTGAACTGGGACCTCTCCAAGTAGCAGTCCACACTCCAAATTTAGGTCTGGTCGGGGACTTGAACCGGCGGCCCTACAGCTCACAGTCCAAGCCCCTACTGACTGAGCCACTGCCGGTAAAGGGGTGTAGTGGCATTTTTATTATCATTAAATTACATTGCATTTAGCTGACGCTTTTATCCAAAGTGACGTACAATAAGTGCGATATCCTCCTACATGACATACTGATCTCAGAGCTGCTGATCTGGTTATATCGTTCACGTAAAATATGATTGTACATACATGCACACCTTGATGTATTGGAAGATGATTAGGAGAAGACTCAATGTCAATTAAGTTAAAAAAGATGACGATTGTTACCAAGCTTCAGCAAGGGACTCCCTATGCTGTTTCCTTTTTTTAATTTAAATAATCTGTTCCATCATTTGTATCTGTATCCATATGTCCCTCTGTGGGAGCGACTAGAAAACAATACAAAGTTGGTCACAAAAAGACACAACATGTTTACGATTGGTTTTCATTCCTTCTGCACTGGTCTCACAAAGACACCTTTAAAAAGTGACACAGTGAATCACACAGGTAGTCAAATTAAACAAAACATTGAAAACCTTTTCCATTTCAACAGAGCTGCAAACATCAGAATCAGAATCAGGTTTATTACCAGGTAGTTTAACACATACGAGGAATTTGACTTGGTGTTGTGGTGCATACATACAAATAAAACTAAAGTTAAAAACACAGATAGAAAACTATTTTAGGAAAACTATAATAACATAGTATAGTATAGTAAAAATATAGCAGTATCTACATTGAAATGGTTGAAGGGACAGTTTCATTCCACAGGCCATAAGACTGTTAAACACCTGAACTTTTGAAAGAACCAGTGCCGATTCCAGGGCCCCTCGAACCAGCTTTTCATCACCACGCACAGCCGACAGCACCCCCACCACATGGCAACGGAACTTAAGATAAGAAGCACCATTTTACGGCGCGCTATGCATGGGGCCGCCTTGAGGGGGTTTCCCGACATGTCGTTGCAGTAAATTAAAGGGTGTTTCATGTTGTCGTTGCTGTGGACCTTCTTAATCTACCTTCTTTGGGGGCCCCGAGCAGTTGCCTGCCTTGCCTGTTCGCAAGCGGCGGCCCTGGAAAGAACATCCATAACATTCATCTGTTTGCAACTTACAAATTACTTATCTAATATATCATATTCCAATTAGACTCCCCTTGCACTATTTCTATTCTATTTTATTTGTATTTACTTGCACTATTTTAACTATTCTATCAGTGTTATTGTGCTGCTCTGTTGGAGGAGCCTGTGACCTAAGATTTTCATTGACATATCTACACTGTAGCTATGTACAATGACAATAAAAGCCTTGAATCTTGAACCCCGTGTTGTTTTCCCTGCAGCTGACGGCAGCTCAGACGACATCGACCAGCCTCTGCGTCGCCTTTTTGCCGACCAGGATTTGGTGCGTGCTCACGGCCTGATGAGCCTGAACTCTGTGAACTGGTCCAGAGTCATGGTGCAGCTCGCTCACTTTATCTACGCCTACCTGCAGCTCAGCGGGGTCCAGCAGGAGGCCGGAGATCTGCCTGAACTGGAGGTGGTGGTTCCTACTGGGGGGGCGGGCAACATCGCAGGTGAGTCACTGGTACAGACTGCTATGACAATGATGGGGGTCAAAACACATCCATCTCTCCAAAACATATATGAGCAGTCCATTATTAGAAAACTTGGTGTCCCACCTAGTGTTGTCACGATACCAACATTTTTGTTTCGATACCGATACCAAGTCAAGAATTGCGATTTCGATACTTTTCTTAAAAAAGGGGAAACCGTCTTAAATGTCATTATTGTGTTTATTTCAAACCTGGAATTTCTTTTCAGTCATAACACAAACCTTTGAACAATGAGAACAATAACAAAACAATGGCATTCAAGATAAAATGACAAGAATCCGTATTAACTAAAATAGCAGCATCATCTCAAACAACTTGCCAAGTTTGATGTTGGCTCCCTTGGTTTGCAGGGATCTGAAACATTTCTCACAGACAGGCCTCGTGGTGTCCGTAGGCTTACCCTCGCTGTCGGAGATTTAACCAAAATACTTCAAAATGTCGCTTCTTGCGTCTTTTTGTCTACGAGGCGCATCCGCAATAGCAATCGCACTTGCATCCACGCTTCTTGTTTCGTCACATGATAGGAGGTGTGTGGCACAGTGGGTTAGTGCGTTGGTGTTTGGATCAGGGGGTCACAGGTTCAAACCCCACTGCAGTCAGCATGTCGTTGTGTCCCTGAGACACTTCACCCCAAATTGCTCCTGTGGGGATTGTCCACAGTATTGAGTATGTAAGTCGCTTTGGATAAAAGCGTCTAACAAGTGACACGTAATGATATGAGAGCGTGCATGAGAGAAAAAAAACGGCACTGCAGGCACGGCGGCAGGGAGTGGAAGCAGAGCGCTGAACACACACAGGAAATACGGCTCTTATTAAAACATGTCATTCTTAAAGTACCGATACTAATGAAATGGAGGAATCGTAGTGTTTTTAACGGCAGGGTATCGCGATACTTTTCTAGTATCGGTGCACCGTGCAACACTAGTCCCACCCACATACTCCACCCAGATTCCAGCTCCTCCCGTCTGGTAGGAGATTCAGGGTTCCCAAGAGCTGAACCGCTATAAGCACTCATTCCTACCTATGTCCATTAAGCTTCTTAACATTCACATGTAATGAAATATACTTTTTAAATGTTGGCCATGAGGGTTGTGCAATAGGTCGCCATTGTCAGTATGTGCATCTGTGTATTATGTTTGTTCAAATGTCCTTACCGGGACAATAAAGTATATCGTATCGTATCACTGCAGCTGGTGGGGAGCTGGGTTAAAAGATGACTTCAGTCAACAATCCAGCGCTTGATTAACTACGACTCAACTTAAGCTGAGTGTTTAATAATCAGGCTTGACAGTTGGGTTGGGAGGGTTACTTTAAAAATGTCCTCTGTTACAATAATTTGTTAAATGTCAAAAAAAGGAATCAGTAACCTAATCTGAGTATCAAAATATAAAAGTAACCTGATCAAAAATGTGTACTCTCGGTGGGCTGATTTTGACTACCATGAGTAGTGTTGCAACCATTGGATATAGAGAGCACCAGATGAACAGTATAATCATTTTTTTTCAAATAAATTGGCCATCTGTCCAATCCAAATGATCCAGAGTCCCCTAAATCCTCCAAATCGATCCAAAATTAAACAAAATCAGTCAACAGAGAGCACTACCTGCATGTGCCATCCGACCTCTGCAGCTCATCCAGAATGCAGCGGCTCGTCTGGTCTTCAACCTTCCTAAATTCTCCCACACCACACCGCTCCTCCGCTCCCTTCACTGGCTTCCAGTAACTGCTAGAATCCACTTCAAGACACTGGTACTTGCGTACCATGCTGTGAATGGATCTGGCCCTTCCTACATCCAGGACATGGTTAAACTGTACACCCCAGCACGTGCACTCCGCTCTGCATCGGCCAAACGGCTCGCTGCACCAGCACTGCGAGGGGGACCCAAGTTCCCATCAGCAAAAACACGTCGGTTTGCTATCCTGGTTCCAAAATGGTGGAATGAGCTCCCCATTGATATCAGGATAGCAGAAAGCTTACACATCTTCCGGCGCAGACTGAAAACTCATCTCTTTCGACTCCACTTCGAGCGATAGAATTACTAACAGAGCACTTATATACTAATAAAGGACTGGCTTATCTAAAGCCAGTTGAGTAGCACTTGAAATGTTTTGGCTCTATGAAACCTGATGTACTTATATGATTCTGTTTTCTTCAAGTTTGTATCTTCTTGGTCGAATGCACTTATTGTAAGTCGCTTTGGATAAAAGCGTCAGCTAAATGTAATGTAATGTAATGTAATGTACAGATATTGCCATTTTCTCATAATGGACTCAACATCCTCAATAACCCCCGTAAATCACTCCAAATGTGTCCAAATCGGCCAAGCCACTCTTTTACTATTATTTAAATAGGCTATAATGCTATTCATTTTAATTAACGCAACTTATGCTAATTGTGCAAATTGCTCAACATATGCAGGTTAGCATCCGGTAGTTTCTATGTGCTGCCGGGGACCCTTACTATACATTTCTGTCATAAACTTTGGGGTAATCAATAACTATGAGCTGGCAACAAGACTACTAACATGCTCTGGGGATAATTACTTTATCATCATTTTAGCAGCAAAGATTTGTATTTGATCCCAACATGCGTGTCTGTCAGGTTAATGAGAAGGCTTTGTTTTGTCTCAGCTGGATACATTGTGAAGCAGATGGGATTGCCTCTGAAACTGGTGGCCATGGTGAACTCTAACGACATCGTTCACAGGACGGTAACCGAGGGGGACTTCTCCATGGCGGATAATGTCAAACAAACATTAGCCCCCGCTATCGACATCCAGGTAATACTGTCCCCAGAGAGGCAAAAGTACACACATCATTTACTCAAGTAGAAGTACAGATACTCGTGTTTAAAAATACTCTGGTAGAAGTAGAAGTACTGACTAAACTTCTTAAGTAAAAGTAAAGAGGGCTTTGAAATGTACTTCAGTAAAAAGTACCCATAACTAGCAGCTGTTTTAAAGAGTACCTGACCTCCCTTTATATTAATAGAACAATAATGTCATTGTTAGCTAATGAATGTTTCCATGCTGAACAACGGCAACATGACAACGTTTTCATTGGTCCCTCTTCTTTAGAGAAGACCAGGAAATGATGGATACACGGATCGTGTTCAAATCAATAGGCACGCAATGACTCTAAATAATAATGATCACGCCACCAAACACACATTCAAACTAAAAGAACCAGCCTGTTTGGAAAATGGAAGAAGTAGAAAGTTCAGGTATTTGGGTTCAAAATGTAAGAAGTAGAAAGTTCAGGTATTTGGGTTCAAAATGTAAGAAGTCAAAGTAAAAAGTCCTCAGAAATATAAGTAGTGGAGTAAAGTACTGATACCAGAAAAATGTACTTAAAGGTGGGGTAGGTAAGTTTGAGAAACCGGCTCGAGATACACTTGTTGTTATATTCCATGGAATGCTCTTAACATCCTGATAGCAATGAATACATGAAATGCTTTGACAAAAAATCCATTTAAAAATTTCATCTGTGGAAGCCGTGGCGCTGTAAAAAGCACGACCAATCATCTGAGCCGGCCCGGCTAAAATAACTGGATGGCCTACCTGCCTGTTAGCCTTCCATCTGTGCACAAACTGATCTCGTGCCCTCATTGGTCATGTGCGCGTTCGTGTGTTGGAGGAGGGGCTCTGTAAGGAAGTCTGAAGGAAGGGGCAGATTTTTTCCGGCTGTGTATTTTCCAATCCTAGCGCACTCGAGCTGGTTTCTCCAAAATTACCTACCCCACCTTTAAGTACAGTAACGAAGTATTTGTACTCCACTACTTCCCACCTCACTCAGCTTGTAGGAAGACCTGCTCATCAGTGAAGTCCCCAGAAAACATCCTGATTCATGTTAACTCACATTGACTTTCAGATAAAGGCTTAAAAGTAAATGAAATGTCCCCCATGATGAAAGTAAAATGGACATCCACTGCTTGTTCGTCCTGTAGGACCCGTACAACATGGAGCGGGTGTTCTGGCTGCTGCTGGGTAGAGACGGAGCTTCAGTGAAGAAGATGATGGAGGAGTTTCAACAATCACACAAACACTCTCTGCCAGAAAACCACCGCAAACTGGTACCAGTCATTCAACATACAGAGCTGAATCCAGATCAAATGCACGCTGAAGGCTCTTTGAGCATCTCTCACTGATCCTGCTGTTATGTTCAATGTTTGTTGTTTGTTTTTCATGTATTGTGTCTTCATATGTGTCTGTTGATGTTACACATGGAGCTGCTGGGATGCAAGGAGCATTTCAGACTTGATCTGACCATTAAAGTATTATCGTATCGTAACTCTTACTACACTTTGAGACACCACTTCTGTGTTGTGTCCAGTGAAAAGCAGCCTGAAACCTGTTTGATCTCGTTGGGAAAATAGTGAATGTACTCTTCCAATATCAGAGTAACATGATAACAAAGGTATCCCAACTGTAGCTGTGAACATGACAGGATGTATGATTACCTAGAAGAGCATCAGGACTGTTTTAGGCATATGATAGCTATGTGATTAACATGATGATTCAGCCTCTATGGAGATAGACATATGACAAGCATGATCATTTCTGACGTGGAGCTCATCTGAACTAAACATTGAATACTGCTTTCTATTCCTCCATCTTGTGACTGTGTAACTCCCTCTCTTGGATATCAGCATGTGAAGGACACTGTTCAGGAACTAGTTGATGCTCTGTATGTGATGACTACTTCCATTCTTGAGAGGATCAGAAATACACGGATCCTGAGATTGAAGCTCAAGCCGGGGACGAGGGATATTGTTCTAACAGATCTGTTTCTCTTCCAGCTGTCCCAGGTGTTATCCACTGGATCAGTGAGTGATGAAGGCATCCTGGAGACCATGAGGCGGTGCTGGGAGGAGAACCAGTATGTCCTCTGTCCTCACTCTGCTGTGGCTGTGTGGCATCACTACCACTGTCCCCACAAACCCTCCATCAACAGGTCAGCGTCCATCTGTTTACACACACACACACACACACACACACACACACACACACACACACACACACACACATTCTGCACAGTTTCTATCATATCGTTTTATTGTTGTTGCACTGTTGGAGGAGACCTACGATTTTCATTGTCATAACTACACTGTAGCTATGTACAAATGACAATAACAGCCTTGAAACACACACACACACACACACACACACACACACAAGAGTATAGGGTCAGAGGAAGAAAACACCCCAAAACAAGTAATAATTAAATATTTTAGAGTGGTCACACAGCAGCTTGGTGAGGCTGTCCTGTAGGAAAGGTCTGATCTAGTTTCTTAAAAAATGACTTGAACTCTTTTCACAGGTGTTACATCGCCACAGCATCTCCAGCCAAGTTCCAGGCAGCCGTGCAGAGGGCAGGTCTGACCTTTGACCTCCCGGAGGCAGTGCTGGCGTTGGACGAGCTGCCGACCCGGTACCAGAACCTGGAGCGGAGCGCAGACTGGTGCAAAGACTGGAAGGAGAGCCTGAGACAGAAAATACAGTCTGTGAGCTCGTCCAGGAAAAACTGAGGGACTTAAAGGTCTCCTATTTTGCAAAATCCACTTCTTCATGTCTCTTCTGCATCAACATGTGTCCCCTCTTCTTCATGTCTCTTCTACATCAACATGTGTCCCCTCTTCTCCATGTCTCTTCTACATCAACATGTGTCCCCTCTTCTCATGTCTCTCTTCTACATCAACATGTGTCCCCTCTTCTTCATGTCTCTTCTACATCAACATGTGTCCCCTTTCTTCATGTCTCTTCTACATCAACATGTGTCCCCTCTTCTTCATGTCTCTTCTACATCAACATGTGTCCCCTCTTCTCCATGTCTCTTCTACATCAGCATGTGTCCCCTCTTCTTCATGTCTCTTCTACATCAACATGTGTCCCCTCTGTGTAAAGAGACTCTGAAAGTTTCAGGAACAAAGATTCTCTCTCTTTTTGTCCTGATCCGTTTATATAAAAACCTGTCTGAAAATGAGCTGATCAGATTTTGGCCACTTTGTGATGTCATAACGATGTTTTGTCTTGTGTAACCATTAGCCAATCACCAACCAAGGTAACCCCCCCCCCTTATCACCTGAATCTCCTCCTAGAGCACCATTGTGTTCTTTTTAACCAAATATCTCTCAGAGGGGCGTGGGGAGGGGCTCCTTATTTTCATCTAAAGTAACAGACAGAGAATCAGCACTTTGGAAACAGGGCTGAAACAGAGGGGATTATGGGATGCTGCAATGATCTGTTTGGTGTTTCAGCCAATCAGAGACATGTTCTGTATATATCTGAGAACTATAATATATTGATGAAAAACCGTAAATTAGGTCGACCTGTAATGAAGCTATCTCACCCCTCCCATCAGCGATTATGGGCGCTCACTCCCCAGCTAAACCTATCACCTTCGTCTCTGTTTCCACAAGCCAATCAGAGCGCATCGTCACATCTTTAAATCTGCCTCTTTGATGGACTTTGGTCTGTAGTGTCGTACGATTTGTCTTTGTTTAGTGATGTAATCAAAGACTAACCAATCCACTCTCACTATGCTGAGTCTCTGAGTCTTCCTTCCAAAACTGTAATACAATTGTTTTGAATGATAACAAATAAAATCAAACTTTCGTTCTAATTGCACAACTTTGACTCCTGCTGTTTACTTTCTCGTCTTAACTGTATTTATCTTTTTTGTACTAAATCTATCACAGCAATGCTAAATGGAATATGAATAAGGATATGTTAGGCATATGTATTAACTTGACCTCAATATTTTAGGATATACTGTAAATTGTAAGTGTACAGTCTAGCCTTTAGGTGGCGCCATAGCTCACACGAGACCAGATGTGTGAGAATGACCCTGTTGTAAGGACACTTTTTTAGCTGTTTGATTCCAGTTCATTGTCCAATTAATGTAATAAATAAATACATTTAATATATAAATATTAAATAAAAAGTTGTACTAAAATACATCTGTCTCCACAGCTCAGAAGAGCGGAGACTAAACCCAGGAGTTTCACAGATCAGGAGAACAATTAGATTTACTGTTTCATTTGTTTGAATTAAGGTGAGCGCTTTAAAACGTCAATTTTAGATTCCCAGGTCAAATGCTTTGCTAAACCCCATAAAGCTGTTCCTGTAAATAACATGCAAGTTCCCTAATATATTAGGAAGGTTAGAATGATTGCATTTTGATTTAATTAAGAGCTAACCTGATGTCAACATACATACTAACATGGAAACTACTGCAGAAAGTACTTGCAATGTTGAAGAAACGGGTACCTCCACTGGTACCAAAGGGGACAATAGAATAGATAGACAACAGAAAACAATATTGACCAACATAACATTTAATTTTCCCTGATGGTTTTATTTTAATGTATCGTAATATGTTCACATGTTGCACCCTTTGGTACTGTTCAGTCAAATTGACCTTCAGAATACACAACTGAATATTAACATGTATATTCCCTACCCTTTATTTTCTTAAACCCATTTACTAACTCCCACCTCTGATGAATTTATTTTAGAAGTTACGGGAGAATTTACCGGGGGAAAAAATCAACATCTGTCCCATTAATGTGAAACTGTGTTTTCCGAAGAGCCCTGAATGCAGCACGAGGTTTGACAGCTACAGAAACAAACATGGCGGATGCTAGCTAGCTCAACGGTCCAACATTAACGTCTTTTATTTGAAATTAACAGCTGTCAGGAAATAACGAAGGACGGTACCGATTCTCAGAGAGACACCGTGAACAACTGACCTCCATACTTCACCTTTACCGGGTTTTTATTCAGCAGTTGTCCGGTGTGTAGAGGCGGTTTGTTAGCCTCGGGAGTAACACAACAACAGAGCTGTCTTCCTCCTCTCTGCCCTCATGTTTAACAGGTAAGACACGGTTTTACCAACATACTAATAATGATACACTTTATTTAATATACAGCACCTTTCAAAACATAATTACAAAGAGCTTTAACATACACATGCAAAGACAGCAAGGGAATTACACGACAGCATCTAAACATGAAACATAGAAATAATAAAACAGAATACATGAAAAATACAATAAAAACAAGGTGTGTGGAGGTCATTATACACCTACAAAATATGCTGTCTGTGTATCTACCTTCATTGTGTTTATTGTCAGACAGTCTACAGATGTTTATCCTTCACGGTCACCTTTAATATTTTACGTTTGTTTATTTTCTACTCAAAAAGGATGTGTTTAAAAGTAATATCACATATAAAATCCTCCTCATTTAGGTCAGATCTGGAGTGGGTAATTTCTCTGTGTTTCAGGTTGTATTTCCGGCTGTGTGGCTCTCAGCGGACACACAATGAATAATATGAGATTCAGAGATAAGACAAGATGGTGTTGTGATACAGAAAGGCTTTGGAGAGCTTAGTGAAAGTCTAGTTATCACATTAGCCCTGAGAAGAGATGGCAAAAGTACACACATCCTTTCCTCAAGTAGAAGTACAGATACTCGTGTTTAAAAATACTCTGGTAAAGTAGAAGTACTGACTAAACTTCTTTACTCAAGTAAAAGTAAAGAGGGCTTTGAAATGTACTTAAGTAAAAAGTACCCATTACTAGCAGCTGTTTTAAAGAGTACCTGACCTCCCTTTATATTAATAGAACAATAATGTCATTGTTAGCTAATGAATGTTTCCATGCTGAACAACGGCAACATGACAACGTTTTCATTGGTCCCTCTTCTTTAGAGAAGACCAGGAAATGATGGATACACGGATCGTGTTCAAATCAATAGGCACGCAATGACTCTAAATAATAATGATCACGCCACCAAACACACATTCAAACTAAAGGAACCAGCCTGTTTGGAAAATGTAAGAAGTAGAAAGTTCAGGTATTTGTGTTCAACATGTAAGAAGTAGAAAGTACAGGTATTTGTGTTCAAAATGTAAGAAGTAAAATTAAAAAGTCGTCAGAAAAATAAGTAATGGAGTAAAGTACTGATACCAGAAACATGTACTTAAGTACAGTAACAAAGTATTTGTACTCCACTACTTCCCACCTCTGGCCCGGAGTCACCACCGTAAAATCAAGTGTATTCTCTGGCCCATAACATTTTAATCATAGTGAATATTCCACTGAGCTTATATTCACATATTGTGGTAGGTAAATACGTATACATATAAACAGACTGGCTTTCGCAGCATCTTTTGTTTGTCTATGAGAACATGTACACAAACGATAGCACCACCCATGGCTAATTCATTAGATAATCCTCATCACTGCCTACTCCCAATGATCAGTTAAATTCAAACTAGCTGCACCTTTACCAGCTTTGATAACACTTTAATGATCAATCATTATAAAACAGATCATATATATTATTCTGAAATGGACCAATCTGCACAATCACTACTTTTACTGTCGCTACTTTCACTATATTTTGATGAGAATACTTTTCTACTTTTACTTGAGGAACATTTTGAATGCAGGACTTTTACTGTAACAGAGTATTCCTACACTCTGGTACTTCTACTTTTACTCAAGTACAAGATCTGAGTACTTCTACTTTTACTCAAGTACAAGATCTGAGTACTTCTACTCTTACTCAAGTACAAGATCTGAGTACTTCTACTTTTACTCAAGTACAAGATCTGAGTACTTCTACTTTTACTCAAGTACAAGATCTGTGTACTTCTACTTTTACTCAAGTACAAGATCTTCTACTTTCACTCAAGTACAAGATCTGAATACTTCTAGTTTTACTCAAGTACAAGATGTGAGTACTTGTACTTTGACTCAAGTAGAAGATCTGAGTACTTCTCCCACCTGTTTCATTCTTTCAAATGTGAATACTTGCTGGTATTCTCCGTCTCTTATTATAATTTACTGGATAATATGTCGGCTTTAAACTTTTGTTAGAAAGTTGTACCGGGTATGTTTCTATATTTCTGTATGAATGACTCAACAGAGAACAAATGATTGGACAAAAAAGGCAACGTTTTAAATGAGTTTATTGAATATGACCTTCACTGAGGGTAGACTGTTCCTGCAGACATCAGGAAACCAGTTAGAGTTTATAGACCAGCTGATATGTGTTTTCAGTATAAGGAGCCTGTCAGATTGAAACCCTGTGAATAGAGAAGATACAGAGAGATTAGTGAACACCATCTCAATAGTGCACACAGCTAAACTCATGACAAAAGGTACGTTCATTTTAAACCGGTTGTGTGTATCCAAATGTTTGTCTACTACACTATAGTGGTTCATCATACCTCACAAAGTAGTATGATATGAGCAGAGGTGGGAAGTAGTGGAGTACAAATACTTCGTTACTGTACTTAAGTACATTTTTCTGGTATCAGTACTTTACTCCACTATTTATTTTTCTGACGACTTTTTACTTTGACTTCTTCCATTTTGAACCCAAATACCTGTACTTTCTACTTCTTACATGTTGAACCCAAATACCTGTACTTTCTACTTCTTACATTTTGAACCAAATACCTGTACTTTCTACTTCTTCCATGTTGAACCCAATACCTGTACTTTCTACTTCTATTTTGAACACAAACCTGTACTTTCTACTTCTTACATGTTGAACCCAATACCTGATTACACATTTGAACACAAATACCTGTACTTTCTACTTCTTCCATGTTCCAAACAGGCTGGTTCCTTTAGTCTGAATGTGTGTTTGGTGGCTGTGATCATTATTATTTAGAGTCATTGCGTGCCTATTGATTTGAACACGATCCGTGTATCCATCATTTCCTGGTCTTCTCTAAAGAAGAGGGACCAATGAAAACGTCGTCATGTTGCCGTTGTTCAGCATGGAAACCTTCATTAGCTAACAATGACATTATTGTTCTATTAATATAAAGGGAGGTCAGGTACTCTTTAAAACAGCTGCTAGTTATGGGTACTTTTTACTGAAGTACATTTCAAAGCCTCTTTACTTTTACTTGAGTAAAGAAGTTTAGTCAGTACTTCTACTTTTACCAGAGTATTTTTTAAACACGAGTATCTGTACTTCTACTTGAGGAAAGGATGTGTGTACTTTTGCCATCTCTGGATATTAGTTTATTATTTTCCCAGCATCCTTATCATTTCAAAACAAATGGACACCACCTATTTGCAGAGCAGGTCTGACTTATCGACATGTGGTTTATGAGGCGTTTTGTTTTAATATCACCCTGCTGCCTTCTGTCTGTGCACCGCTAACAGGACTAGCATGTGTGGGAACCGGCTGCCTGCTATTTCATGTCTTACTTTGTATTATTAGCCACGTGTTATCAATGTAATACTCTGCCATTCACAAAGTGCATGTAACTAGATTTTTATTTATTTAACCTTTATTTAATCAGATAAAAAAGCATTGAGAGAAAATCTAATTTACAATGCTGACCTGGCCAAGAAGGCAGCAACGTCACACAAACATATAAAATACACTAAGAAAACAAAAGACGAAAAAGCAGTCCTACATTGTGCACATTAGGACAGTAAGAAAGGTACACTACTTATTACTGCAAGAGCAGCTGGCGGTAAGGACCTCAGACAACTTCAATTTAAAACATGCTATTGAGACAAGTGCCCTCAGTTTGAGGCGTGATTGAAGGTCATTCCAAGACCAAGGACCATAATGAAACAGACTCCTTTCTCCAGCCTCAGTCCGCACAGCAGGAACCTGGACCCGTATCAGGCACTGGATCTCAGGTTTTAAGAGTCACAAACTAGAGCAAATCTGGCACATATGTACAGTGGAAGCTTACCTAAAATGGCTTTATACATGAATAAAAACCAATGCTGCATCCTACGCATACTAAGTGAGGACCATCCAGTTAGGCTATACAGTGTGCAATGATGAGTCCTATAGGGTGCATTTGATATATAACGCAGTGCAGCATGGTAGAGTGGGTCAAGTTTGGCCAAAACAGTGGGACAGGCAAATCTATAGATGTTGTCACCGTAGTCCAGCTGGGACAGGAATAAGCCAGAGACCAACCTTTTACGGGAAGAAGTTGAAAAACAACATTTAAGTCTGAAAAGGAAGCCAAGAGTGAATTTCTATTTCTTTGTTAGAACTACAATGTGGTGTTTGAAGTTCAGATTACTGTCCGACCAAAAGCCCAGATATTGTAGGTATCGACACTGCTTCTCTCCAGCGTCCTGGTTTCAGTTCAGGGATGGGTCTGATTTGAATACACTCAATTCTGTTATAGATACCAAAGACATGCAAAAGAAGCCCAAGTTGTCAAATATCAGCTGCGGTTTGAACAAAAGCAGCCATATAATGACTAAAGTGTCTTTTATTCAACATTTGAGATTAAATATCATTACATTTACACTTCAAAACTACTTAAGAATGAATGCTACCATGCTCATCAATGTACACAAAATGTATTATAATCATATTACTCTTTGTCTCTCTAATGGGAAGCTGATGATTGACAGTGGGACTTATCAATTAGCTGCAACGTCAATCATTTTCATCATTGATATATCAATTCATTTTCCCAATTATTCTATCAATAAAGAAGCTGACCCTTAGAAACGTCGGGCATTTTTCTTTCACCAAAAATGATTATTAATTAATCGATTAGCAGAATTGTTGCTGGTCATGTTTACAATTTCTGCTAATCGTACAAATGTATTTGTCCCATTAACATCTGTAAAATTATTTTAGCGTACTTTGGTTAGTTTAGCAAATGATTGTGAATGTGTGCCTTATTGTAATATAACATATACGCCCAAAAACACATCAGAAGAATGATACTCGCTATATTACAGATACATGATATGCTAATATAAAAGGACACATGCCAAATGGAGGAGGAGCTAAGAACTATTTTAGATTTGTATCTGTTCTTTCTGTCCAAACATGAATAAACCAGCACCGCAGCTGTCCCCCACACACACACACTCACTCACTCACTCACTCACTCACTCACTCACTCACTCACTCACTCACTCACTCACTCACTCACTCACTCACTCACTCACTCACACACACACACACACACACTCACACACACACTCACACAGAGAGACACACAGAGAGACACACAGAAAGGGAGAGAGACACACAGAAAGAGAGAGACACACACACACACTTAACGAGAGAGAGAGACACACACAGAAAGAGAGACACACACACACACACTCTGGCATATGGGTGGGGACGAGCATTCCTCAGTTAAATACCAGACGCGCTGCAGGTTCCTGTGAAGGGTCTGTTTTTAAGGGACTCGAATAAATGTTGTAGCAGAGACAGGAAGTGCTTTGGATCAACTTATCATTTATGTTTGTGCTACCTGAAATACAGGTGACATGTTCTTTCTTTTCCTTCTTCTCAGCTGTTTCTGTTAGGGATGGGAATGATTCATCGAATATTCAAATATGCGAAATGATTCAGGTATTCGAATATGAGTTATGAATATATGATCTTTTTTTATTTTCTTTTATGGGAGGGGTGCCTAAGTTCATTACATATTATCAAATGGATTAATTAAATGTATACGACAGAGCCATTTTAAATATCTTGAGAAAAATATCAAAGAAGACTGTGTTTGGTTTCTATATTTATTTGAAAATGTATTGTAAATTTGGTTAATCGGTTAACTGTTTTTTGGGGGGTTGAATATTCAAATATACATTTGAGTTCAGGGGCCACATACAGCACAGATTGGACCCTCTGACTCCTTCTGATTTAGTGATCGTTTTCATTATTGTTTCTCTCCCTGCAGGTAACTTCAAGCTTCTCTTTGACCTTCACCACTCCCCCCTCCCTGAGGATGTCTTCTCCTCCAGAAAAGCCTCCGCAAACGTCCCTCCCTGCCCTGGACTCTCTCTCCATATCCTCCCTCATGTCTGGAGATCTGGATGATGATGGAGGAAGAGAAGAAGGAGGGGAGGAAGAGGAAGGATTAAGCGACCTGGAGGTGAACCCTTACGATGGTTTGCCCTTTTCTTCACGGTACTACGCCCTGCTGGAGGAGAGGAAACAGTTCCCAGTGTGGAGGCTGAGGCAGAGTCTGCTGGAGAACATGGAGAGCCACAACATGCTGCTGCTCAGTGCAGCCTGCGGGGCGGGGAAGAGCACCCAGGTACACAGAAACATATTCAATGTTCTTCAATTGTTCAGGTGTATATCAGTATGTAGTGTCTCTACTTTAAAGAGTCCTCTCCTGCTGATGTTCAGGTGTATATCAGTATGTAGTGTCTCTACTTTAAAGAGTCCTCTCCTGCTGATGTTCAGGTGTATCAGTATGTAGTGTCTCTACTTTAAAGAGTCCTCTCCTGCTGATGTTCAGGTGTATATCAGTATGTAGTGTCTCTACTTTAAAGAGTCCTCTCCTGCTGATGTTCAGGTGTATATCAGTATGTAGTGTCTCTACTTTAAAGAGTCCTCTCCTGCTGATGTTCAGGTGTGTATCAGTATGTAGTGTCTCTACTTTAAAGAGTCCTCTCCTGCTGATGTTCAGGTGTATATCAGTATGTAGTGTCTCTACTTTAAAGAGTCCTCTCCTGCTGATGTTCAGGTATATATCAGTATGTAGTGTCTCTACTTTAAAGAGTCCTCTCCTGCTGATGTTCAGGTGTATATCAGTATGTAGTGTCTCTACTTTAAAGAGTCCTCTCCTGCTGATGTTCAGGTGTATATCAGTATGTAGTGTCTCTACTTTAAAGAGTCCTCTCCTGCTGATGTTCAGGTGTATATCAGTATGTCTGATTCTGATTCTCTTCCCCCTCTTCTTCCTCCTCTCCCTGCAGGTTCCTCAGTGGTGTGTGGAGTACGCTCTCTCCTATGAGTTCTCTCAGGGTCTGGTGTGTTGCTCTCAGCCTTCCTCAGTGGCGGCGGTGAGTCTGGCTCTGCGTGTGGCCGATGAGATGGACCTGAGTCTGGGCCTGGAGGTGGGATACAGCGTATCTCACGACGACAGCTGCACACCCGACACCCTGCTCAGGTTAGAAGAGATGGCAACAGTACACACATCCTTTACTCAAGTAGAAGTACAGATACTCGTGTTTAAAAATACTCTGGTAAAAGTAGAAGTACTGACTAAACTTCTTTACTCAAGTAAAAGTAAAGAGGCTTTGAAATGTGCTTAAGTAAAAAGTACCCATAACTACCATCTGTTTTAAAGAGTACCTGACCTCCCTTTATATTAATAGAACAATAATGTCATTGTTAGCTAATGAATGTTTCCATGCTGAACAACGGCAACATGACAACGTTTTCATTGGTCCCTCTTCTTTAGAGAAGACCAGGAAATGATGGATACACGGATCGTGTTCAAATCAATAGGCACGCAATGACTCTAAATAATAATGATCACGCCACCAAACACACATTCAAACTAAAGGAACCAGCCTGTTTGGAACATGGAAGAAGTAGAAAGTACAGGTATTTGGGTTCAAAATGTAAGAAGTAGAAAGTACAGGTATTTGGGTTCAAAATGTAAGAAGTCAAAGTAAAAAGTCTTCAGAAAAATAAGTAATGGAGTAAAGTACTGATACCAGAAACATGTACTTAAGTACAGTAAGTATCCTATCATTCCTTTCTTCACAAATGGACATGATAGTGGTATCTAATGCCTTGCAAAAAGGCAAGGAAGCATATTTAAAAACTAGGGATGGGAATGATTCATCCAATACTCGAATATTCGAAATGATTCAGGTATTCGAATATGAGTTATGAATATTTGTATTGTAATCATTTTTTTTTTATGGGAGGGGTTTCTAAGTTTATTACATATTATTTTGGGGGTCGAATATTCGAATATAAATTTGCTTTCAAATTCCCATCCCTAGTATGAAGTCACGATTGATTTAAGTCCAACAAACAAAATGGAAACCCCTCATGTTCTCTTTAAACATCCACAGGAAAAGTACCAGAGATATTTAGATTTTTATTGTGTGAGAGGAGTGTTTATCTCCCAAAGTTAAGTGAATTGACTCCTCATCTTGGCCTTGTAACAGATCCACTACGGTATGATCTTGATTATTGAAGTGAATATATCTGCACTTTCCTTGTTGTTCAGAGTTTGATTCTTTGTGGTTTTTGCACTTATTTCAAGTCGTCTTGGATCAAAGTGTCAGCTGAATGACATGTAATGTAATCTTATCGTATCCTTCCTATCTTCACAAACGGACATGATAGTGGTATCGATGTAATTCATTGCAAAAAAACAAAGAAGCATATTTCTGAACATGCGGAAAAAAAACAATATATTACAAAAATTAACCTTTTAAAATAAACTGCACCGTAATAATTATTAACTATGTTTTAAATAATGCACCATATACAGAAGGAAGCCCCCTGAATAACAGACTGGCTGCTTGAGAGAGGATTAAAAGGTGCAACACATTTCTGTCCCAGAGGAAATGGATTGGATAGATTTCACTACTTTTATAACATAATGTGTCACAGCCTTTCTTTTTCTTACAGCCACACCTTCACTCTTTGTTCTCTGTTCCCTGCAGTGGGCAGTAAACGTTTTATAGCGGTGTATTTACTGAAAATGGATCCCTGTGTCCTTTCCTGCTCCTCTCTTTTCTTTATTATATAAACTAGAATGGGATCCGGCTCCAAAGCCAATGCTGCGTTCAGGGGCTCCTCGGATATTCCCATTATGCTAATTAACGGTACATCTCAAAGCGTTACAACAAAAAGCTAAAAGCTGTTTCTGTGAATTAGTCGGCAGCACAAATACCCCTTCTCACAATGTCAGCTAAAGATCAATTAGACTCTGGATCATCTGGATTGAACAGATTGCTTATTTATTACCTCTACTGTGGACATTTCTTTGGTGCTTTCTGTATCCAAATGATCGCAACACTACTCATTGTATTCAAAATCTGCACACAGAGTACAAATATGGCCACTTTCTGATTAAAGCTGCCTCTGTTGATCCTGAAAGTGTCAGAAATGCTTTCAGCTTCCTCAAAACCCCAAAACCACTACAAAAGTGTCCAAATCAGCCAAGCCATTTCTAAACTATTGTCTTCATACGCTATAATGCAATCTACTTATTTATCTAAATAGTTATCACCGTGATAAACCGTATTTAATTTTGTCTTAATGTACATTATTTAATTTCATATTCTGTTCTTGTACATATCTTATTCTAGTTACATGTATATAGACTATTTTCTATTTTGTATTTTATTCTATATGTTGCATTGTTGGAGGATTTCATTGCCATTTCTACCCTGTAGCTTTTGTGCATATGACAATAAAACCGTTGAAGCTAATGCTAGTGCAACTTATGCTAAATGTGCTAATTGCTCTATCCTCATCTTTTTGTTTCCCCTTTCCTCAGGTTTGTGAGTGACACCCTGCTGCTGGAGGAGATGATGTCGGACCCCCTGCTGCATCAGTATGGTGTCGTGGTTTTGGACGAGCTTCAGGAGCGCACCGTGCCCACAGACGTGCTTCTGGGTCTGCTTTGTGACGTGTGTCGTCAGAGACCCCAAAACTTCAGGGTGGTTCTCCTCTCTCACCCCTCACTGGCCCCTCGTCTCTCTGCCTTCCTGGGTCCCTCGGTTCCTCACCTCTCCCTGGACACCGTGCTCTCTGACCCCCCTGGTGATGAGCAGGAGGAGGGTGGAGAGGTGGAGGAGGAGGAGAGGAAAGCTGTGGAGGTGAACAAGGTGGAGACGGTGTATCGGGAACTCTCTGCTGGGAAGGAGCCGGCGACGGCTGCATGTCACATGGTGCTGGATCTGCACCGCAGGGGGGAGGAGGGAGATGTGATGGTGTTTCTGGCCAGTGCACAGGTACTACATGTTACTTAGTATATCAAACTCACATTACACTCCCTTTATGTCAACACCTGCTGGACTCTGTCAGTCCTGAGGGTGGAGTTTACAGTTTGAGCCTGGGCTAGTTTAGGTTACATTTGTAAGTCAAAGTCCTCTCTGGTGATACTGATCTGCTCTGGGTGATCCCCATTGAAACACACACACAGGTCTGTCTCTGTGGAACATGGTAGAGCAGGGAATTGACCAATCAGAATCGAGTATTCAACTAAGCCATATAATAAATGCTGATATACACCTGAACATCAGCAGGAGAGGACTCTTTAAAGTAGAGACACTAAATACTGATATACACCTGAACATCAGCAGGAGAGGACTCTTTAAAGTAGAGACACTAAATACTGATATACACCTGAACATCAGCAGGAGAGGACTCTTTAAAGTAGAGACACTACATACTGATATACACCTGAACATCAGCAGGAGAGGACTCTTTAAAGTAGAGACACTACATACTGATATACACCTGAACATCAGCAGGAGAGGACTCTTTAAAGTAGAGACACTACATACTGATATACACCTGAACATCAGCAGGAGAGGACTCTTTAAAGTAGAGACACTACATACTGATATACACCTGAACATCAGCAGGAGAGGACTCTTTAAAGTAGAGACACTACATACTGATATACACCTGAACATCAGCAGGAGGGACTCTTTAAAGTAGAGACACTACATACTGATATACACCTGAACATCAGCAGGAGAGGACTCTTTAAAGTAGAGACACTACATACTGATATACACCTGAACATCAGCAGGAGAGGACTCTTTAAAGTAGGTCATGTAGTTGTTCTCTTGCCTCTCTTCTTGTGTAGGAAGCAGAGGTGTGTGCAGCGCTGCTGGAGAAGGAGTGTTTGGCTCTGAGTCCTCAGCTCGGCTCCCTCAGGATTCTCTCTCTGCATTCTGGACTGGGGAGTCTGACTCAGAGGGTTTATGAATCCCACCCTGAAGCGTCTGCTCTGGGGGAGAAAGACAGCTCTGAGGGGGTCAAGAGGAAGGTGGTCCTCTGTGATTCACTCGCTGAGGCGTCCTTCTCCCTGCCTGCCATTCGATACGTCATAGACACAGGCCTTCAACTCAAAAATGTGAGTTTGTTTGAGTCAAATCAGACCGAGTTACTTCTTTTATCAATCGTAAATATTGTGTTTTACATCTGATGGCCTCAAGGCCTTATGATATCCTCCGTAGTAGGCAGAAGTGGGAGAAGTACTCAGATCTTTAGATTTATTTTCTCTAACCAATGTTTGCTTGTATAGTTTTATTTTAAACTTGTTCTTATGATGTTCTTATTGTAAAGTGCTGTAAATACAAGGGTGAAAAACTGACATCTCCACTTGTGACCACAGGTTTACAACACACAGATACGAGCTAACTCACAGGTGATGAGGACGATCAGCAAACACCAGGCCGACATGAGAACTGAAAGGGTGAACAGCCGTCTGCCAGGTAGGTCAAAGGTCATTTCTGTCGCGGCTTAAAGGTCACCTATTATGCAAAATCCACTTCTTCATGTCTCTTCTACATAAAAAACATTTGTAAAAAAGCAAATGCTCAATCTGGTGCCGCCCAACACCTGTCCCCAATATATATAATTACACCAGGTGCCGACCTAAACCTAATAATAATACATTTACTATACTACATTACATTACATTTAGCTGACGCTTTTATCCAAAGCGACTTACAATAAGTGCATTCGACCAAGAAGATACAAACTTGAAGAAAACAGAATCATATAAGTACATCAGGTTTCATAGAGCCAAAACATTTCAAGTGCTATTCAACAGGCTTTAGATAAGCAAGTCCTTTATTGGTATATAAGTGCTTTGTTAGTAATTCTATCGCTCGAAGTGGAGTCGAAACATTTTGGAGCCAGGATAGCAAACCCACGTGTTTTTGCTGATGGGAACTTGGGTCCCCCTCGCAGTGCTGGTGCAGCGAGCCGCTTGGCCGATGCAGAGCGGAGTGCACGTGCTGGGGTGTATGGTTTAACCATGTCCTGGATGTAGGAAGGGCCAGATCCATTCACAGCATGGTACGCAAGTACCAGTGTCTTGAAGTGGATTCTAGCAGTTACTGGAAGCCAGTGAAGGGAGCGGAGGAGCGGTGTGGTGTGGGAACATTTAGGAAGGTTGAAGACCAGACGAGCCGCTGCATTCTGGATGAGCTGCAGAGGTCGGATGGCACATGCAGGTAGACCAGCCAGGAGGGAGTTGCAGTAGTCAAGGCGTGAGATGACGAGAGCCTGGGCCAGAAGTTGCATTTACTACATTTACTATACTACTTTAATATACAAAATAACAGTCACTTCAATATCTTTGGGAAATGTACATTAGTGCAAGACTGTTCATAGCAGCGTAAAAAAGTGTCTGGTGCTGGATTTGAGTGTCTGAGTGTGTGTGGGGTGTTATATACATTTGCTTTCAAATTCCCATCCCTACTAAATAGTGTCTCCTTGTGTGTCTCCAGGTCTGTGTCTCCGTCTCTACCCCAAGTCTCTGTACGAGGGGATGGAGGAGGCTCATCGTCCGGGGGTAGAGGAGGAGAACCTCAGCCACCTGGTGCTGCTGCTCAAGAGGCTGGATATCGCAGACATGGGGCAGTGCAAGTTCCTGGACAGACCAGGTATCTGTGTTTACAAAAAAGTGTTTGTAGAGCAAGAATAAAGGAATAAAATCTGTACTTCTACTTTGTAAAGGATGTGTGTACTTTTGCCATCTCTGCTCTCTCCTATATATTGATTTTCCCTCCATGTGTCTCTCTCTCCCAGCCCCTGAGGCTCTGATGCAGGCTCTGGAGGATCTGGACTACCTGGCGGCGCTGGATGATGATGGTAATCTGTCTGAAGTTGGCATCATAATGTCGGAGCTTCCCTTGGAGCCGCCTCTGGCCAAAGCTCTGATCGCTGCCTGCGAGTACGACTGTGTGGACGAGCTGCTCACTATCGCTGCCATGCTCACAGGTAACTGCAGCGAGGCAACTGGTTGATAACACGATACGATACGATAATACTTTGTTGGTCAGATCAAGTCTGAAATTTGAATTGCATCACAGCACAATAATACAAATCCATTCACTTTAAGCGATTTTTTTTTTTAGCCCTGGAGTGGTACTCTGTTACTGGTTGTCTAATACTTGAAACCTATTCAGGATTGTATCGATACAACTGGAAAAACTGAAAATGTGACTGAAAGATATATTGTACTGTATTATTGTTTGTAACAACAACAAAAAAGTTCAAAATAAAATCCATTCACTTTCACAAAGATGATGAGCCTTGTAGGAGGCTGACACTGCTTCCCAGCCCCATACCATTTTGGAATAAGGAGTTATAAGACAAACTGATAGGATTTTGGCCACTTAACAAGCCTTTAACTGTGTAAATAATGTGTCTTCTTGCAGCTCCGTCCTGCTTTGTGACAGTGGAGCCCAGCAGAGAGGAGGCGGTGTCTCAGTGGAAACCCCTGATGCACGCAGAGGGAGACCACATGACTCTCATCAACATCTATAGCACCTACCTGGAGCGTACGTAATGCTTCACTTCATCACCTGTTGTGTTTCATCCTCTTGTCTTGCGTGTATTTAGGCCCGTCTTCCCTTATGTTCTGGCTCAAGTTGTACTTTCACAGGGAAGGGAATCAGGACCAAAATGCAGAAAGAGCCGACAACAAGGCAAGCTTTATTAAATTAAGGCTGGTACAAATAAACACTAAATCAAACTGGAGGAGCGGGCAAAGTCAAACTAAAATGACTAACAAACCAGGAACACTTTGAGGTCACAGTGAGTGAAGAGGAGGGAAATCCAGAAATATGCAGACAAGAAACCAAAAGTAAACAAAGACGAGGAACTGGAAGACAACACGAGGGAAGACTCGCCTAAAGACACACAAGACTGATCACCAAGACAAACATGAAACACAGAACTATGACAGCATGTTTGTGACATGTTAGCATAATCGAGCGGTGCAGGGATGACGTATTTTTGTAGCCCGACCCGGAAGTAAGCGGCTGGTTCCCTCGACAAAAAAGCAACGGGATTTCTCCATAGGATTTTGGAATATTGTTAAAAATAAGATCTGTGGAAAACGAACCTGTTTGATAAATGCACGTTTTGTTCATCCGGATAATCTCCACATGTCTACCCTACTTTTATCATTTTCGTATCATAAATCTAATGTCCAGAAGCAAAATGCTAACGTTATGCTATAAAGGAACTACAGGCGAGTACAGCAGCACGACTTCAACGTCACGCCAACTTAAGATCCATATTCAAACATACAGATTCTAAACTGTACGAGTTGAAGCGTTTGTTTGAACAGTTTGCAGGAGGCAGGTACTTGCTTTCAAGCAGAACAGGGCAAACTAACTTAGAGGAGTGTTTACGTGTTCGGCGTAATGACGTACAACGTCCTCCACAACTTCTGTAGTCCTATTCAGCCACTTGGTAACAACCATCGTTTTTCAGACACGTCAACTCTTCAAAAATCACCAGTGGGGTCACTGCTGATGGATTTAATGTCTTAGAACAAAACGTGATCCGTCTCTTCAATGTGTCTCAACCACAGACCTTATTTCAGCTAGTTTCCAACATCCCATTGGCTCTGAGACGAGGGAACCGGAAGTGCTCAAATGCTAACTCACTTGCTGGTTTTAGGACCCGTCACTGCACCACTCTATAAGAGTGGGATTCATGCATGCATTACTGTGGATATTTTACTAACATTTCTGATATATGTCTATGAGTTATTGAACTGTCTGTGTGGCTTTACTGCAGATCACCAGGATGAGGCGTGGTGCACGACAAACTTTCTGAGTCACGCAGCCTTACGATTGGCTGTTGTGATCAGGGCGGAGCTTCTGGAGGTGATGCAGAGAATAGAACTTCCTGTTTCTCCGCCTGATTTCGGATGCCAGGACAACTGCACCAACATCAAGCGTGCTCTCATCTCAGGCTTCTTCCTCAAGGTAAACACCCTGTTTATTCATTTTTAAACTGAGGCATAGGAATATAGTCTCAAAGTCAACTTTATTGTCAATCTTTCAGTTTGTGTGTACAGACAGAGAGATCGAGATATCGTTTCCCACTATCCCAAATACAAATATGTATCAAAATATGTATATTCCTATAAATACACAATCAACAGACACATTTATACACATGCACACATTAAGATAAAAGCACAACAATCAATATATACAAAATAACAGTCACTTCAATATCTTTGGGAATTATATATATGATGTATACCATAACCTATAACTCTCTTAACTTAGATTTAGCACCACAGATCTCCAAATTATAATATGTCCAGTACTTTGATTCATGACCAAATACCCTCAATACTCATGGACCTGAGCAGTACCCTGCTAATTAGCATCTTAGCATCTTAGCATGCTGATATGCTAAACAAAGATGATATAACCTGTTTAAGATCAACATGTTAGCACTGTCATTGTGAATATTTTAACCCTCTAATGGGTTCTGTAGTCATTTGAAAGGCTGTGTCCATGTGTCAATGGGTGTAGGAACAGTGTAATATGGGTCTAGAAACAGTGCAGTATAGGTGTAATAACGGTGTAATTACAGTATGATATTGGTGTAACATGGGTATGATAAACCAGTAGACCAGGTAGACATTTTTGTGGCAATGTATTTCTTATACACCCCCACAATATGTGAATATATAAGGATTATGTGATCAAACCTGCTTGACTTAAATGTCTTCATTTTTCACATCAATCTCCCCATATCTTCTTGCTGTGTTGATGCTAATTGCTGTTGTTGTTGTTGTCCTCTCAGGTGGCTCATGATGTGGACGGCTCAGGTAACTACCTCCTGCTGACTCACCGCCACGTGGCTCACCTGCACCCCTTCTCCTCCTACCTGAGTCTCCAGCCGTGCCCCGCCCCCCCCAGCTGGGTCCTCTACCACGAGTTCACCATCTCCTGCGACAACTGCATCCGCATCGCCTCCGAAGTGCACCCTCAGATGTGAGTCAACACGGAGATTGATAATAATAATAATACATTACATTTTTATAGCGCTTTTCCTGGTGCTCAAAGAAGCTTTACATAAAATCAGAAAACAGTACAAAGAAAACAAAAGAAACATAAAGAGTAGTCCTAGTCCAAATCTTTGTTGATCAGAGTTTGAAAGCAAGAGTGAATAAGTGTGTTTTGAGAGTGTTGGCTTTCGGATGTGACCGGGAGTAGTTTTGCATTTTTATAATTTGTGTCTTATTTCTGGGCAAACAGGGTCTTTTTTTATGTGTTAAAGGGGACCTATCATGCAAAATGCACTTTTTGATGTCTTTTATACATAAAGATGTGTCCCCGGTGTGTCGGGGAACTCACGCAGCGTCAGAAAATAAAACCCTCTCTCTTTTCCTCCGTACCCAAATCTCTAAAAACGGGGGAACAACGGAGCTGATCCAGATTTGCGTCCGATATGACGTAATATCTGAAATGTGGACCCACGGCCCTATCAGAAACGTTGCTATCAGAAACAATGCCCGACTGTTTTGGACGTAATATGGTCGGTGTTTACATTAGCATCGCTAACACTCAGAGCTAACCTGTACTGGAGAGCATGTGTGTGAAGAAGCAGGAAATAAAAAGGAACTCACCTTGTGGTATAACCGGCAAGAGAGAAAGCCTTTGAGCTCCATACTGTTTCAGAATAATCCTTGATAATCCATGATATGGCGTTTCATCACGGCAGTATTTAGTTTAGACAGTAGCTGCCGGGTCCCGCATGAGCTCAGCCCCCTCCTCTTTTATTTTTTAAAGCTTTATACCCAGAATCAGCACTTTTGAAACAGGAAGTGAAATAGAGGGATATGAGGCATGGCTAGAATGGGTGATCTGTTTGGTATTTGAGCAAAACACTTCATAGACATGTTTTTTATATATTTGTATATATCTGAGACCTATGCTATTGCCTAGAAATAGCATGATGGGTGACCTTTAACATGAAAGCATGATGTTGGTTTGAGAGGGAGTAGGTCGTATACTATACCTATACCCCAAAGACGTATACTTTGGTGTACTCTGGGTTCACTAATCTGTAAACTAATCCTCTCTGTTCTCCCCCTCTCTCTCTCTTCAGGCTGGTGGAGCTCTCCCCTCAGTATTATTTGGGTAATCTGCCCCCCAGTGACGGCAGAGAGCAGCTGATGGAGCTGAGGCAGAATCTGGAGCCGCCCTCTTACGACACGGGGGTGACTGCAGAGGATTACAACAGGATGCTCAGAGAAGTAGAAACTGAAAGTGAACCTCACACTGAGTCCAATACTGACCTCTGTGTGGTCCAATGAGAGGGAAGAGGAGGCGGGGCTTCTCAGGAGAACACGCTCGTCACGCAGCTGTCACTTTATCTCAGATATCTTTTTATGAATTATCCCGAAATCTCGTTTAAGGTTTAAACCAGGGGTGTCAAACTCCTTTTAGGATAGAATATACAATAGGTGTAATTGTACATGCCGCTTTACAGAAGCACGTTGCCCTTAAACTACATGTCCCACAATGCATCTCAGTTTGTGACATGGTACTGAAGAGACTTGCAATTATTTGCCCTAGACTTCTGCTTTTACGTAGTTAATTAATTATTACCAGAACTGATAATAATCCAATGCAGAGCCAATAATGTAATATAATACATTATTTAAGTAAGGGATAATGTGCACCGACGCGGTCTAGATCCCTCCGCTTCGCGTCGTGCTCCTGATGAGCCTGCGGATGTTCTTTTCCCCATAATGACCGCGTCGCTGCACATTATTCCGCTTATTACACGGCCACATTCTCAACAAAGTAACGATATGACTCCCAATATTAATTGAAATGCTTTTATAGATTTAGAAAATGTTTTTATGGATTTAAAAAATAGTACGCTATTATTTATTTAAAATGACATGCATCCGCTAAGAAAAATAGTCCGTTGTTACCGTTTGAACTACGTAGCAACGGCAGGAACTGCTTCGATAGCGTTTTTGAGGAGCTTTCTGATTACAGATTTGAAAACATCGCTGCTTGCTTTAAAAGTAGCACAATTCATTATGTCAAACCTTGGGAAGTATCTAGATATCCCTGCCCTATGCCAAAGGAACTGGCAACTGAATATGTGTCGCCGTTTGATGTATGTCTGGACCGTAGCGTAAAAAGGAGGGTTTCTGCCCGTTACTTCTCCGCTGTTTTCTTGTCCCTCTTGTCTTGTCGGTTTGAAACTGTATAAAGTTAAATCGACCGAACTTCTTTCTGCAGATGTAAACGTCCTTAACAACGGTCAATAAATCCTTGACAGCGGTCTGTCTGTTCTGGATTAACAACGTGTCACGTGTTCTGAATTGACCAATCAGAATCGAGTATTCAACTAAGCCATGTAATAATTAATATTATTTATTTATATAGTCTTAAAGTTACAACCGGCCCTTTGAGTTGATGTGGCCCGCGATGAAATGGAGTTTTTCCCCCCTGGTTTAAAGGCTTTGTGATTTCTAATGGACTCCTGCTGGAAAACACTCATGTAATGTACAGCAATGACTTGTTAAATTATCTTTTATGCAGTGGCTTCGGAAGATATGTTTCTCCTTGTTGTGATATATATATATTGAATTAATTTAAAATTGTATTTAGAATATGTTTTTATTTAATAAGGGATATCTGTCTTTCTGTTTCTGTAATTCTAAAGGAAATTATAATAAGTAATAATGGCACAGTGGATGAAAAAAAGAGAGATTTGAACTAAAAGCTAAATGCACTGCTTCAGTAAATAAGACTGTTTCTGACCTTTGACCCCTATGCAGATGCCCATGAACTGTGACCTATGATGAGAAACTGTTCTATTTTACACGTTTTGATACCGTTTGTATAACGTTTGGGTTTCCCCTTTAGATTCTGCCTCCTATATAATAGGATATATCTGTCAATACTTCCAATAAAAGTGGTTTTTCATGTTTGAAATATCTCAGATCTTCTTCCTTCAGTAGCTTCACCTCGTCTCCTGTATCACTTTCTGTAAAGGTAATCATTATCTCTTGTATTAAAGCAATATAAATCTTGAATTTCCTGGTATTTCAATATAAGGGACGGAGTGGCGCAGTGGGCTGTGCGTTGATCATCAGATGGCGTTGGGGAACTCCAGTTCGAAACCCGCCACTGCGTCAGGCCGTTGTGTCCTTGGGCAAGACACTTCACCCGAATTTGCTCCTGTGGGTACTGTCCACAGTACATGACCGTACATGTATGATATGTGTGTAATGTGTACTTGTAAAGCGCCTTGATGACTTCGAGGTGTGAAGATGGGCGGAGTGGCGCAGTGGGCTGTTCGTTGATCATCAGATCAAGGGGCGTTGGGGAACACCAGTTCGAAACCCGCCGCTGCGTCTGTAAAGCCGTATTCCTCCTCAATAACCCCCAAAACCACTCCAATATTGTTGTTAACTATTGTATACAGGCTATAATGCCATACATGCTAATTAACACTAATGCTAACAATTACCCAACAAATGCAAGTTAGCATCTGGCAGTTTCTATGGGGATGCTATTATACATTTCTATAAAACGTTGGTGTACATTTCCAGGTTCACTAAACTACAAACTAGACTAACACAGTATTATTTGGAGATGAAATGTAGACAGTAGATTGTACAGTTTACCAGTTAAACCCCACGGGGGCAAAACACAACATCTTGCAAGAAACAGCGTCTGAGGGCTTCTTAACATTTAATAAACTATGAATGTGTCATATCCACTTAACGGGAAGAAACTCAGCTATCAGACAATATCAACCATTTTTAGCAAAACGAAAAATAAGGGTAATAAAAAAGGCTCTGAATTAGCCCTGAGCGAAAAGATGCTAACACACAGAACTCACGTTAAAATACCATTATTACTTATCGTATCTGCACAAACAAGATAAAAAAAAACCTCAAAGTTCACTTGTTTTGCATCAATCTTGATACAGGGTACTTATTATATGTTATAGTTTGGATTCCTAAAGCTTTTAGTCTACCATCCCATCATTCAAGGCTGGTTTTCACTATAAGTCATGTTTTATTTTTGGACGGACTCTATAATTTACATGTTTTTACTATGTTCAATCTGAATTTACTTTAAAATAAAAATATCTATATTGATTCTGACTTTTCTACATCCAACTCACAGG